>PVJN01012289.1:0-51493 GCA_004026805.1 Lasiurus borealis
GTGACATTCTGCTCTGCGCAGAGAAAATGCCAGCCATCCGCGCTCCTCCGTGGCTGGAGGGCAGGGGGGCAAAACGAGGGTAACCGCTCCTGGAGATCTGGGTGTCAGGGTGGCCCTGTCATCGGAGGTAAGCCGGGGAGAAATCCCTCGTGGTGCTCCGTTAATTCCGGCTAATCCCTCCCCAGCAGAACCAAAGGCGGTGTACCCCCTGGGTGTGCGTCTCAGATCCTCAAACGCTTGTGATTTCACGTCCTAACGAGCCTGGGGAAATCTGCCCCATTCGGTGCGACCTGCGGCTTCTTCCGTGACAGTCCCCAGGGTCCTTCCTTCACCCTCAGTCTCTGATCAGCTATTTGATGGTTCAGCTGAGTCTCCTCGTTGGCACAGTTACCCAATTTTCTCCCCATAATTCTGCCTTAAGAAACGTCTGAGGAGGAAGGAGGTGGCTGGCTGGCCACCTCCAGCAATGCCCCTGGAGAAGGGGTGTGTGTGTGTGTGTGTAAATGAAATGATTTTTTTTTTTTTAAAAAGGAAAGGAGGAGAGGGAATCATCTTTATTTTATTTTATTTAAAGTTCATCTCCAAGTGCAGGACTGCATCCCAGGATCTTGCGCTGTTAATGAACAGCCAGACGGCAGGTGACATTTACCCTGCTAAATGCTGATGGTTCAGGAGGAAAAGGTTATATCCCCCGCTCTCTTCCTCCACAGCTCCTGGGCACAAAAGGAATTGCCTGTTGGTGAACCCCAGGCCCGGCTCCAGCCTGGTGGCAATTGCTCTTGATGATGGTAATTACTGGGTGTCTCTCCCCCTCCTCCTCCCCCTCCTCTTGGGTATTCCCTGTTCTGGATCTGGCGGGTGGAAAGAAAGCCTTGGTCCCACCTCCTAGCCTCCCCTGGACACAAGCCAGCAGCCCCATAATTAAAGTCTTTCTGAGGGGCGTGTCTCTGTGTACTTCCCATTGTGCAGAACGTCCTTGGAGTCCGGCTATTGTCATTGAAAAGAAATGAGGCCTTTCCAATTTGTCCCTCTCTCTCTCTCTCTTTCTCTCTCTCTTAGAGGCCCCTGCCCCTCCCCTTCCCCCCCCAGGGCAGAAACCTCCTGAAAGGCCACACAAACAGGGGAGAAGCCATTGCTCTGAATGGAAAAAGTCAAGTAGGGTACGCCCCTCCCCCATACCTCCAGAGCGGATGTTTCCAGTGTAACCTTCCCATTCCCGTTATTCCTCACATGATGAAATAGAAACCGTCCCTGCTCTGCTCTTTGTTGATGGATTATATGTTCCGATGAGACATTAGACTATGGCAATGAAGCGTTTCTGGAGCGTCACATGATAAATTAGGTGTGTCTTTTGAAGATTACGTTCAACGAGACTTGCTTGTGTGACTCTTATTGCTACATAATAAACAGTACCAGCGTGTTTATTTACATCGTCTTATTTGATATTGATCATATTTTAAGAGGGAGTGAGCACCGCTATTATAAATCCATTTCTCACTCGTGAGAAAAACCTCATCACAGAGACGTTAAATTAGCTTCCCCCATGTCTTCCAGTTTGTAACTGAGACAGGAAATCCAGATTTCTTGATTTTTCCAAAATGAGGTTCTATTCACCACACATGTTGACGATTTATAATAAAACCAACGTACAGAAAGTGTATTTTGATTTTCACAGAATTCTACAAATGTATCTCCAAACTCCAAGAGGACTTACATCGAAAATTAGGTTTTTTTACGAAGATAGTTTTGGTTGAGTTATATACTCTCTCAGAGGGAGAACAATTATATTAGCAAACCCCGTTCTCAACCATGCGGCTCATATACAGAACTTGGAAGGGAATTAAAGAGTCCCGTTGGCTTCTGTTCCACAATAAACATGGGAAAAGAGATCAGTGTTTGCTTAATGGAAACCTTCATTCAAGTTTCTAATTGAATATAATGAACAAAGAAGAATGTCCCCAGCGCTGAGAACTGTAAACAGTACAGTATTCTCTTAGTGACTCTACGCTGGTCGTGAATCCGAATTACGTGGGTCCAAATGCTGCTGTGGGAGGTATAGCTCCTTCTTTGTTTTTCCAAGAAGCTCTGAGCTGTCTTGGCAAGGGATGTGGGCGCAGGAGGTTTCTTGCTAGCTGGCATCCTGAGAGAGTTGCCAGATAAGAGGACAGTCAATTTTCAAAGCATTATCCTTAAGGAGGGACCTAGGTATGACCCTAAGTTAAGGATACTGGCATTTGATACTTACATATTAGAAATAAGTATAGTTTCTGTTTGAGTGAATAGTTTCTAGAGATTTAAAGATATATATAGATTTTTTACAGAGAGGAAGGGAGAGTGATAGTCAGAAACATTGATGAGAGAGAGACATTGATCAGCCGCCTCCTGCATGTCCCCTACTAGAGATGTGCCCACAACCGTGGTACATGCCCTTGACCGGAATCGAACCTGTGACCCTTCAGTCTCCAGGCTGACACTCTGAGCCAAACTGGTTTTGGCATAGTTTCTAGAGATTTAGCCACCAATTCTAAAGGTGCTCAAGATTATTTTTGGAACCTACACTGGGGGTCATGAATAGGGTTTATATCAACTTCCTTTAACTTCCTCAGCTGTTGCGTTCTTTGTCGATAGGAGACAACTTAATTTTGAAAAAAAAAGTAATAGTGTTGGAATCAGATCAGATCTGGAGAATTAAATGAGGGGATAAGTTGGGGGCAGGGCCATTGGGGATCTAAATAAAGTGTGACAAGTTTAGGTGGCAGAGTCAGAAGGCTTAAGTTCAAATTCCAGCTTTGCAATTTCTTAGCTCTGCAATTTTGGCCAAATTACCCAAACTCTCTCAACCTCTGTTTTAACGTTTATAAAATGGAATTAAAAGTTGTGGTAACCTAATTGGGTAATTGTTCACTTGTTTCTTCTGCCTTTATTTATTCATACAACAAATGTTTATTGAGCACCTTAAAAGTCTATTAAGTCCTGGGAACAAAAGAGGAGTGAAGACAGGTTGAGTCCTAGAACTCAAGGAATGTACTAGAAAGAAGGTATAGATAAAAACCTTACAAATAAATAAAAATATCTTAGCTAATAATAGACAAAAATATAAATTGACCGTACCTTCCTATGCCCACAGCCAATCAGAGTGAGTATGCAAATTAACCCAACAAAGATGGAGGTTAATTTGCATACATAGGCACCCAGTACCTGGGTCCCAGGAATATCCTGCATCCTGGCACCCAGGTCACTGAGGTAGGCCCCGCATGGGCCCTGAACAGCCTGGGAAGGGCCTGAGCCAGGGGCCTATTGGGCAGGGCCAAGCCTGTGATCAGAGCTGAGGGGGCAGGGGTGGAGCCGGTGATCAGAAGCTATTGGCAATCTGTGTGAACAACAGAGGAAACACCTTTTCTGACTGCTCATTGGCTAAGCTCCCTGTATGCCACTGCTAATATTCTTAGTAACTTAGGTAATAAGAATCCAAAAAGGTAATCTAGGGTTTTTCCACCAGAATTCTGGAGAAAAAAAACAAAAATCTGCTACTGGAGGGCTAAGAAATGTCATATCCTGCCCTAGCAGGTTTGGGTCAGTGGACAGAGCCTCGGCCTGCTGACCACAAGGTCCAGGTTCAATTCTGATCAAGGGCATGTACCTAGGTTGCAGGCTCCTCCCTGGCCCGGGCCCAGGTCAGGGCTCATGCCGGAGGCAACCAATCAAAGTATTCCTCTCACTTGGATGTTTCTCTCTGTCTTTCCCTTTCTCTTCCACATTCTCTAAAAGTCAATGGAAACATATCCTCAGGTGAGGATTAAAAAAAAAAAAAAAGGGAAAGAAATGACATATCCTATAAAAGACATACGTATCTTGAAATTGCCTAAAGAAAGTTGTCATTTTTTTTTTTTATGGTGAAGGAACTGAAGTCCGTGTTGATGAAAATACCTTGGTAGCTGTGGTGACTGGCAGTGGCCATAGTAGTGGGGTGATGGGCTGGTGCCTTCCCCTGATCAGCCCAGTCGCCTCCCACAAAGGGAGGCCAGACTGTGGCTGAGGTCCACTCCCCATGGGGCTCCCAGTATGTGAGAAGGGGCAGGTTGGACTGAGTGTCCTCTCACCCCCTGTGCACGAATTTCATGCACCAGGCCCCTAGTGTAATATATAAAGTGCTTACATCAGTCCCTATATGCTTTAATTCTCAGAGGGCAGTGTCAAAAGGGCCAGATAATGTCACACACACACACACACACACACACACACACACACACAGTGGTTTGCATTCTAGGAAAAAACAGTTATGAGCTTGAAGCATCCTCATGTTTTATAATGGACACTGAGTCTGTCGGAACTTTGCCTGGAGAGAGACAGTATCTTTGTGATGAAGGACAGTAAAACAAGCCTGCCTTTTACTATCTCCATTTTCTAAAGCTCCTCACTGTACAAACATCCTTGAAAAGTAGTCCAGAATAAAGGTCACCAGTGCCTCTGTTTGCAAGGTATGAAGAAGTGCAAGAGACTCTTGGAGAAATGTCTCATAGCACTTGTCAGAAATGCATTTTCTTAGGCCCACCCAGACCTACTGAATCTAAAACTCTAGGGGGAGGGGCGGAGCAATTTGTGTTTTACTGTACATCCGGGTGATTCTGGTAGACCTAAAGTTGGAGAGCCACTATCTAGGGAACTGACTGAACACTGACCTAGGAATTTGGGTAGAAGTGGATGGCACATCCATGGGACTGTCTCTTAGGGGACCGATGAGCGTGTACCTGGTTCCTCTTCATGGTGATGCCACATGGAGCAGAAAGATTGGGGGTGGGACCTGGAGAGGCACAGCATATCAATAAACACCACCTGAGCTAGAAATCAGGTTACTGGGTAAACCTGAGCAAACAATCTAGTTTTAAAGACTTTTGTAAACATGAAAAAGATTTTGAAAATCCCCTAGTCCTAGGGTTCCAATTAGGGATTTTCCTCCTGTGACAACTCTAATCTGCTACTCAGGCTTTAGAGGGATTTGCAGGGGTTGGCCACGGTGCTGATGGGATGTGGGGACTCGTGCAGCTCACATCACCATTCTGCCCAAATACCTTATTTTTCTCTAGAGAGAGAGGGGACAAATGACCTCCCTTTAATATTTGTGCATCCGCTGCCCTCTGTGTTCTTATCAGGGACCACCACATGCTCACTTTCTTTCACAAGCTTCATTTCTGTCTTTATTTTCCACTGCTTGGGTGACTCATCACTGAGTAGCTAGAAAAGTGTGGGGCATTTGGGTCCCTGAGTTGTGTGCTTTGCCCTAAAAATCAGCCCCGTTGAACAACTTCTGAGGACACACTCTTTGTCAGGTTACTTTCTTTGAAGTGTTGCTTGTTCCAGAACCAAATGGATTTTTTTGAATGTGTTTTAGTGTGCCAGTGATCAGCAACAATTGAGAGAGAGAAAGAGAGAGAGAAAGAAAGAGAGAGAGGGAAATGTATTTTGAAGTACTTTCTTGGAAATCATTTCAAAGGTTTAACAAGTTGGATATGTTATGAATTAACATGTGAATTCTCAAATACAGCTTTGAAACTCTCAGAATTTTTGTCTGTTTTCACATTTTTAAAAAATTAAATATTTTTACTCAGCCAAGCACATTGGAAAAAAATAAAATTTTGATTTGAGTCATAGCAATTTCCTTAAGACGGATCTTGGATTTTGAATGTGACTAATACTTCAAAATGGAATTAAGCAACATTAGCGGATAATGGTATTGAGCTTTTTCCAAGAAAAAAATAATTCATAGCCACAGATTTATTAGAGTATTAATGAATTATTATAGCACAAGCATAATATGGAGGAGAATGAAGCAATATGAAATAGTAATAGCAGTAGCAGGAGAAAAGAAAAGGAAAGACTAGACAGGACAGAGGAAAGAGGAGAAAAAAGGAACAAGGAGAGAAAAAGGGGAGGGTTGAGAGTAAGAATGAGAGAGAAGAAAGAGAGTAGGAACATATGAAAGGCACTTGTCTGCCTCTGCTCCCTCTACCCAACCCTTGTTAAACTTGTGTCATTTCCAAAAGATGAGCATCTACTTTTCAGTTTTAAGCTAATGCTTTCCCAGAAAAAAAATGTTTTCTTTGCTCCCTAAATTATTGATTGGGCCATTAAGGGTCTAAAATGAAATTTTAATTCATTGTTAGTCTTCCCAAAATGTGACCTCCTGGAAAGCACTGATGGAGTTGCTGAACTGCCATCTGACTAATTGAAGAGAGGATAGATGTGCCTGAGAGCAGAGAGTGTATGTCCGAGCACAGCCTCAGGGTACCCTCTGTGGGCTGGTTCCAGGATGTGGTGGGGTGGGGGTGGCGGTTCAGGGAGAGGGGGAGAAACCAATGGGAGGTGAGGATTGTACTTCACTGACTTCCCTAAGAAAGGAGTGTAGGATCTTTCTGTCAGTCCCCTTTAGCAGGGTTGAAACTGTCACTGGGCTCTCAGCTTAGGGGTCAAGAGCATCTACTCCAATGTGTCACACCTGACCACTGAGAAACTGGTGACTCAGATAGAGACAGAGGGTACCTAGTCATGAACCCAACAAGGCATGGAAGCATTGAGGGTCTGGGAGGTGCAGGAGGGTAGCTGTGGAGAGGCATCATCAAACCCTGGGCTTAAATTCTTTCACGGGAGTAATCTTAGAAAAGGTAATTAGTATCTCTGATTCTCAGTGTTCTCATCTGTAAATGGAGATGCTGATAAAGTGGTGGGGCCAATATATGGAGAAAAAGATGTAATGTAAATAAAAAGCTTTGCTTCCTGCCTGGTAAGCAAGTCCATAAATGTTCACTGTCATTATTTTTACAATTTCAGGTATGTTCCTGTTATCATCATCCCTGTCATTGTCAGAGGCAGGAGGAGAAGAGTCAGATTGGGGTGTTCACCAGATCAGGACTAAGTCAAAGGATCTGGGAATAGGGGTGTAGAGGGAGAGAAATCAACCAGATCTTGGGGAAAGGATAGAGTATGTTAATTCTTAACTAGTAATATTACTAAAACTAGGACCTATCACTTACTGCTTAGCTGCCAAGTGCTATTTTCATCTATTACACTCTTGTTTCTAATCCTGATATCTATACACAAAAAGGAGAGTATAATTTTCTTGTTTGAACTGGTGAGAAAAAAAGAGCTCAGAACATTTACATAGCAATTGAGAACCCATGTTTTTATTCCAAGACCTGTTGTCTTTCCATTGCACCCACACTTCAGTTGAATATTCTCTGGAACATTGGAAATACCTGTGGGTTCTGGCCTCTTTTTTCCTTCTGTATTGCAATGCCTAGAATATTTGTCCCCAAAGAAAAATTCAGAGGTTTTCTCCTCACCCATGTCTTTCTACTCTCATCTCTCTTTAATTTTCTGCTCCTGTTTTATTTTTGTGTTGTTGGAGGGTCTTATTGTACCTCTGGTTTTTGTTATTGTTAATCCTTACTCAAAAATATTTTTCCATTGATTTTTAGAGAGAGTGAAAAGGAGGGGGAGAGACACAGAGAGAAACATTTATGTGAGAGTGATACATCATTGGTTGCCTCCCACGTGTGCCCTGACCAGACTCAGAAATTGAGGCTGCAACTGAAATGAATGCCCTCGATGAGAATCAAATCCAGGATTCTTCAGTCCTCGAGCCGATGCTTTAACTACTGAGCCAAATCAGCCAAGGCTGTCCCTCTGATTGTATTATACAAAAAAACATTTTGAAGTAAAGACTCTATCAGTTAGACATTGTGTACAACAAGTGAATCCTAAACAACAACCATTCACTGTTTCTCACAGTCTGTGAGTTGACTGGGGGTTGTTGGTCTGGGCTGGACTTGGCTGCTGGCGGCTCTTCTCCATGCATCTCTCTCCTCCTGCTGCAGCCAGCCCAGGTATGTTCTTGGCATGGCAATGACAGAGAAGCAGGAGAGCAAGTGGAAGCACACAAGACCACTTAAAGCCCATATTCAACATCATCACCCCACCCTTCCTTCTCAATCCCTTGATTAAAGCAAATCGCAAGGCTGAGCCCAAAGTCAAGAGGTGGGGAGTGCCCTCACCTGCAGTGGACACCACCCAAGTATATGGAACTAGGGTAGGGCTGAGAATTGGGGCCACTGATGCAATTTATCAGAGACCTGTCAATCAAGCAGTCCTTTTTCTACCTACAGCTGCCTGTTGGTTCCTATTCCTCTTTCTGTCTCTGACTTGCATGTTAGCTCTCTTCCAAGTCCTGACAACTGTGGGAATCAGATGCCTCCCTTGGGTGTGGTTGACACTGAGGGTTGCTTTCTCTCTAGTGTCTCACTCGGCTCCCTTTTCCCTGTGTAATTGTAAGCTCCAGAGAAGAAAGAGTATCTTCAAAATCTTGCATCACCAAGTAGGACACATTTGTGAAGTAACAGTGTGTTTTTTTTGTTTTGTTTTGTTTTTTAATTCCCATACACCTTCCTTAAAAACCTCTTTTTCCTTCAGTAACTTTAGGGGTAACGCAAGTGGGTGCATTTACACTAAAATCTGGTATTATTGGTTTTAATTGGTATTATAGAACCCCCTTTTTGGTATTATTTTATTTTTATGAAACTTTGTAAGCCATAATACCTTTTGTTTGATAACTGTAGGTTTTCAAGCAAGAAATATGCCTATTGGGTAATAGAAGAGATCTGAAAATGAAATAATCTCCTGCACCTGGGCATGAATCCTAATTACTGTGCAGAATGGGTGTTCAGAGGCAATACTGATGAATAAAACTCTTATTTTTGCTCCGCAAAAGTCTACCCTTCCATGATAGGAAACTGAAATTTTTTGACCCAGTTCTTGGGAAGGGTTATAACATACCCTTTAAATGAATATTAACCTGGCCTCCAAATATCTGTAACTATTGTAAAGTATGGATATTGAAAACTACAAGGCTTCCCAAAACTAGCCAACAATTCCATTGCTATCCTTGTCTTTAGAAATTAATGGACACCCATCTCTGATTCTTTGCGCATTTTATTTATTTTCTCCTCCTACCCTACCACCACTGTCAAAAGCTAGCCTTCTCTGTTTCTTAGCACATGTGGCCCTAATATTGACAATCTCAGAAAGGGAGGCTTAATTCTTGAGTCTATTGGATGGTATAATATGGATTCTTAGCTGGTTAACCCAGACTCTCTCTGATCCTTGGGTTGGTATCCTTCCATAGTCCAATTAATAATTACTGTTGGCAGGCGAAGATGATGTCAGACAGTAGTAAATAGTCCTGCCTCTAGGGAACGCAGAGAAGGAATTGACAAGCATCTTCATCACATTAGCCTTTCCTAGCACTGGCTTAAATGACCAATAATATGGTTCCTGAGAAGAGGAATTAGGCATCATCTTGCCAAATAGTGGACTATTGGGAGAGCCCAATGTCCTTTCATCTTCTCTTTTCCAGGTGACCTCTGAATTCTACCTTATAATTTTATCTCTTTAATATTAAGATTAAAAACTCAGTTAAATTTAACATGTTCGCCCCTAATCACTCCATATATTCTTGTCAACTAATTAAATAATGACTTAGTTAACCAAATACTGAGTGTCTATTACAGAGGGGGTATATTTTTATGACAGAAGGGGTATATTTTTATGACAGAGGGGGTATATTTTGTGTTGGATATAACCCAAAGGAACTGCCTTCCAATTGCTTACAATCAAGTGTTGATGAATTTATGTAAATGGAGATTCTAAAAGCAGGTTTCCAGGGCTAACTACTCACAGACACCCAAGGTCAGAGGAAAGCAAAATGGCTTTTATGGAATGCCCATTATGAACCACACACCATGTGCTGGGCCCTTTATGCGTAATTTTGCATAAATCCTTTCATTACACTAACAGAGATAGACATCATCATTCTAATTTAAAGATAAGCGAGATTAAAGGTCAGGGGTCCCAGATTTCAAAGTCTGTTTTTCTTCCTAGGTCAAGAGGCAGAGTTTGCTAAATTGGACAGATTTTGACTGTGTTCACTCTCTTTCCAGCTTGTAGCCTTATAGCAGTACCTTTACAACTTTCTTCTAAATCACTTTGGAAAAACACTTGCTTCCCGTGGTCAATAAGTAACTGGGTGTTTTTTTTACTTGGGTTCTTTGTTAATTATTATATTTATATTAAAATCCAAGTAAAGCTTCACGATAAGATGAAGGGGCCGAGTGACTATGGGTTGATCATTAAAGCTGGTAGTGACGATTTCTGACACCGTCATGGTGGGAAATCAATTCTTAACGGAAACTGAGTTAACCATTGACCAGGGTCTCCTTGTTGACTGCTCCTCATGGGGAGGCCGACCTTTCAGGAGGGTGTGGAGCCTGTTACACTGTTTTCACCACTGTCCTTCCTGTCTGTCCCATTTCAGAGGCTCTTCCAGCCGTTTATGAAATGGTGTCGCCTTGGCCTCAAAGAGCTCTGCCTTCTTCTAGAAGCTCCCATTTCATTCCGGGAAAATTGCTCAGGTCCTGGTGGAATACTGCAAACTGTAAAAGCTTCTCAACTTCCTCTCTGCTCTCAGACACATCGCTAACAATCAATAAATTAAGGAGAAACACGTTGGAACGGTGGGAAAAGCAGGAAGCAAGGCAGACCCGCATTTGAACCTTGCTCCTCCCTTTAGTGATAATGTAGACGTGGGTAAGTTATTGAACCTCATTGATAGTATCCAGACCCGGGTCAAAGAGGGCAACAAAATCTACCCCCCCAGAGGCTTGTTGCTGGAAGGAAATGAGGTAAAGCATGTAGAGAACATACAATAATGTATAGAGGCCATGAGTGGGTCTGTAGACCGAGCTCTGCATGCCATTGACATGTGCTAAGGACAGTGCCGAGAACAAACTCAGAAGCACCCTACTGAAGCACTTAGCATACTGCCCAATGCAAAAAACAGATTTTGAAATAAGCAGTCATAGTCATTATTATTATTACCCCTCCTGTGAGTTTTCATCCGGGAACTTCCTCTTGCCTTCTTTTGGATCACTGGTTAACTGGGCACCCTCCCTAACTTTGGTTTGTTTTTATTCCAGCTGTCACCTTCTTTTATTTTGGACATAACAGACAGTAGGCAGATTCTGACCTATTGCTTTGGGAGAGTTTTCTCTATCCTGGGGATAGAGCTTTGCTTTCCTGTTCACCTAGGACAGTGGTCGGCAAACTGCGGCTCATGAGCCACATGCGGCTCTTTGGCCCCTTGAGTGTGGCTCTTCCACAAAATACAATGGCCTGGGCGAGTGTATTTTGAAGAAGTGGCGTGAGAAGAAGTTAAAGTTTGAAAAATTTGGCTCTCCAAAGAAATTTCAATCGTGGTACTGTTGACATTTGGCTCTGTTGACTGACGAGTTTGCTGACCACTGACCAAGGAGATGGCATCAGAGACCTTGGGCAGAAAAGAAGCTGAGTTTAGGGGACAGAACTGGTTTGATGGATGAGGGTGGTAGTTTTGGACTTTTTGAATTTGAACTTGAAAATTGTGGTATTTTTTAAAAAATATATTTTATTGATATTTTTACAGAGAAGAAGGGAGAGGGATAGAGAGCTAGAAATATCGATGAGAGAGAGACATCAATCAGCTGCCTCCCGCACACTCCCCACTGGGGATGTGCCCGCAACCAGGATACATTTCCTTGACCAGAATCGAACCTGGGACCTTTCAGCCCACAGGCTGACACTCTATCCATTGAGCCAAACCGGTTTCAGCAGTGGTATCTTCTTGAATATCTGTTTTATAGTCACAGAAGTACAAAAGGGCCTTTGATCTGTGGAGATATAATTTATAATTGGATTGTCAAGCGTTAATACCAATGTATGAATGCTGAACCTTAGGTGCAAGTGAATCCATTCTTCCCTTATTTCTTCCTTTCTTTCCACTATCCTCCTCTCCCCATCCCTCCTTAAACAAATGCTGATTAAATTCTAGTGTCAAAAAGTAGCATGTTGAACTAAAGACATCTTAGCTAACCTCAAATTGCCCACAATCTAGCATATGTTGTGAAAAAAGAAAAACAGGAAAAAAAAAAAAGCAGAAGTTTTACTCAGATCTGAGAAGGAAAGTAACAATTGTGGGCAATTATGGTCACCATAATTGTTCTTTTTTTTTTTTACATAATATGTCTAATTTTATCCATTAGGCTACTCTATAAACTAGGTATTCATATGTCAATTAGGAGATTAAGAAGAGAAGGCTCAGACTGACAGATAATTTTCTTAAAGTCACACAGCGAAGATGCTTCCGAACTGGGATCTGAATCCTCATTCTTGGAGTTTTGATTGCAAAGCCTGTGGTCATTTCTCGGCTCCTTGTGACTGTTCCACCACTTTCCAGCCAATTTCCTCTCAGAAAATAACACATAGTCCCTGTATTATTTAGTTTTTGCTTGAATAATGCTTCATAACAAACAATCCCCAAATTCATTGGCTTAAAACATCAAGCCTTTATTTATTTTTTTCCCTTATGGATCTGCAAGTTGTCTGGTCTTTGGCTGATCTTAGGTAGACCTGGACGAATTGATCTGGGTTTGCCTACCCATACAGGTTGAATTCACTTCATTCCAAATGTCTTTTCAAACACTTTCCACCAGATGCTTGGGCATTCTCCTAGTGAATGACAGCAGTTCAAGAGAGCCCTCATGCTTCCATGTTCATTAACATTTCTTTGGCCAAAGCAAGTTATGGTACATGGCCAGCCAGACATATAGTGAGAGGGAAAAGGTGATATGATAAAGGCTTCAGATGCAGAATTCTCTAACAGACAGCAGGTAAAACATGGGGAACAATACTTCAGTCTACCACAGTCCCAAACCAGCAAGATGACTTTAAGTGTATGCCAGTGATTTAGTGGCACTTAGAGTTTGTAGTCCTGGCTTGGTCACTTCTTGACCATGAAGCATTGGGTCTATAACCCAACCCTTCTGAGCCCGCCCCTGTGCCAGAATGGTCATGATTTCCTGTCCCCTATTCCTCGGTGAGATCTAACAGAGCAAATATGAGCTTCTTTATACAGTTTACTGCCATCTTCAAAGTGAATCGTTAGATTATTTTTTATTGTTTGTATCACCATCATGACCACCTTAAATTATTCTTAAAGTCTTTTGGGGGACCCGCTGGTAATCCACAGTTGGAGAATCAGGTGCTCTGTGGGCTGTGGCATTAGTGCTTGATTATTTCATTATTAAGTCTATGGTTTGGTTTCTGGTATTAAGTCATTTGTTTATGTTATTTAATAAAAGCAGACATTGTCTCATCTGCAGCCCATCAGAGGCAGCACCAACCTTTTAGTTCCTGGGGAGTGGTTTCATGTGGGGCTGCCCCCCATGGGAATGAGGGTGATTGGTGGTTCGTGGGCATCCTCTGTTTCGCCAAAGTGGTCTGCCATCTGCACGAGCTTGAGAGCCCTGCTTCCCAGAAGTACACCGACTCTTGAGCTGAAAGCATTCACACAGTTTCTATTGCTTTGTAATGGGCTGACTCCTCTCACCAGACGCACACAGAGAGTGCTTGAGGTGAGCAAGAAAAGGCAGGAGGTAGCGTCTGCCAGAAGCAGCTGGCTGTAAGTGTGGATGCAAAATAATATTTCCCTGAAGAAACCATATTATTGGAGGAAGGTGGAGGAGGAGGAGAAGGAAGAAAAGGAGGAGGGGGAGGAGAAAAAGGAGGAGAAGGAGGAAGAGGAAGAAGAGGAGGAGAAGGAGAAGGAAAAAGAAGAGGAGGAGAAGGAGAAGGAAAAAAGAAGAGGAGGAGGAGACAGAAGTTGCCATTATAAATAAAATATAAAGTTCCTAAGATAAACCTAAACATATTTTTACAAGGCTTGTATGTTTGCTCAGTTCAGTTCAAATCTCTGAAATTCAATTCTCTACAACTCAGTTTAATCAATATTTCCAGACACTATAGAACTAACAAAGCAGGGATAGTCTCTAATTAAGAGAGGAATAAAATATGAACCCTGTCCTTGAGAAACTCCAGCTAGTGGTGAACACCACACACACACACACAGACACAGACACACACACACACACACACACACACACACACACACACACACACAGATACGAAAAGTTAGGGAGTAGAAGAAGCCAGGGTTTGGCAGTCTGGCAGAACTGGGTTACAATCCTGAACAAAATCTTGACCTTGCTCACTATTAATTTCCTCATCTGTAAAAGGGAACAATAATGTATATCACATAGAGTTCTTCCAAGATTCATTTATTTATTTAAAAATATTAATTAGTCTCTGTTTTGAGTCAGGGGAGAAGGCAGCCTTCGAGGAGCCAACAGATGTGCAAGGAGGCAGATATTAAACACAGCAGTGATGTAACAATACTGTTGAAAAGTTCTACAAAAACTTTTATCTTCAATTCAGGATATGTGGGGAATGAGGAACTAGATGAGTAGGGGATATAACTGAGTCTAGATCTTCATGTGCTGCTTCCCTTTTAAACATGAGGAAGGCTGCTGTGACTTAAGGCA
Organism: Lasiurus borealis; assembly: GCA_004026805.1. Lineage (NCBI taxonomy): Eukaryota > Metazoa > Chordata > Mammalia > Chiroptera > Vespertilionidae > Lasiurus > Lasiurus borealis. The sequence goes on from PVJN01012289.1 coordinate 14,463, forward strand.
TATGCATGTGTGCACACATGCACACACACAGCTCATGTGTTGGGGTTGAGAAGGCAGAATGGTACAGGGAGAAGGAATGACATCTGAAAAGATATTTTAGTGGCAGGGAGAAGAGCATCCCAGGAAGTAAGAGAAGGCCATGATGGTGGGAGTGGAGTGAGAGGGTGGGAGAGACAGACAAGCAGACTTGTGGGTAGAAATCATATTAAGGGTTTGGGCTTTGTTCCATAAGAAATGTGAAGCTATCACAGGATCAAAGTGGGATGGTGGTGGCGGTGAGGATTAGCTGTGCTTTGGTGTGGGCGATGGTTGGGAGCAGCTGTTCTCAACCTGTAGGTCACGACCCCTTTGGGGGTCAAATGACCTTTCACAGGGGTCGCCTAAGACCATCGGGAAATGCAGATATTTGCATCACGATGCATAACAGTAGCAAAATTTCATGGTTGGGGGTCACCCCCACATGAGGAACTGTATGCAAGGGTCGAGGCCTTAGGAAGGTTGAGAACCAGTGGTTGGGAGGAAGGCAAAAATAGATCTGCAAGGCCAGTTCTAAGTCAGTCGCCATCTTCCAGGAAAAAAGGGGCGATTGGCCTCCAGGGTAATGGGAGTAAAGAGGAAGAAAAAGAGTCTAGAAACAATCCTAGGAGGTCACCAATGTCAAAGTCACTATTGATCTCCATGTTGTCATGGCCAATGGTGGCTTCACTGCCCTCGTCTTGTCTTGCATTTGACACACATTGGTCCTTTCAATCATGCCCTTCTTCTTCTTCTTTTTTTTTAATATATTTTATTGGTTTCTTACAGAGAGGAAGAGAGAGGGATAGGGAGTTAGAAACATCGATGAGAGAGAGACATCAATCAGCTGCCTCTTGCACGCCCCCTAATGGGGATGTGCCCGCAACCAAGGTACATGCCCTTGACCGGAATCGAACCTGGGCTCTTCCATCCACAGACCAACGCTCTATCCACTGAGCCAAACCGGTTTTGGCTAATCATGCCCTTCTTAAATGATCCTGGTCCCTTTGTTTCTGGGATGCCACCCTCTTCGATCCCCACTGATGTACTGGTCACATCTTAGCCTGCTTCGCTGCATCTCTCTAATTTTCAAGGCCTGTAAATTATTTTACTTACCGCAACAGACTAAATACTCGTGTCCTAACTACCCCCCTTCCAAATTCATGTGAAACCCCAACTTGGAATGTGATGGAATTAGGAGAGGGGGCCTTTGGGAGGTGATTAAGTCGATGAAGGTGAATCCCTTTTTAATGGTATTAATGCCCTTATAAATAGGACCCCAGAAAATTCTCTTGCCCTCTTTCTACCATGTGAGGGCATAATGAGAAGCCTGCAAACAGAGAAGAGGACTCTCAAAGAACCTGATCGTGCTAGCATCTTGATCTCAGATTTTCAGTTTCCACTACTGCAGTGAATAAATTCATGTTATTTACTAGAGGCCCGGTGCATGAAATCGTGCACAGGAAGGGTCCCCAGGCCTGGTTGGTGTTCTGGGCCAATTGGGCCTTCCTCCCCCTGGTTGCTGGCTGCCAGCTGGGGCCTTCCTTCATTCTGTGCTTCCCCCTGGTGGTCAGTGCATATCACAGTGAGCAGTTGAATTCCTGGGTGGTCGAACTCCCGAGGGGACAATTTAATATAGGATAAGCCATCCAGTCTAAGGCCCTATATCATAGCAGCCCAAACTGACTAAGGCATCTTTCCAAAGTCTTATTTCAGCCAAACTCCCCCGAACTTGAACATTCAATTGATACCACCACTTGGATGTCTAATAGTCTTGCAAGTATGACGAGTAAATCCAAAAAGGAAATGCTGTCTACCTCTTGCCTTTATATTTTAAGACTCTATTCTTTCAGTTACTTAGAGCAAAAGTACTTGGAATGATCCATGACTCCTCCCTTTTTTCATAATTCATGTCCAATCCCTCAGCACCTCCTAGACACTTGTTGTCAGCTGACTGCCTCAACGAACTCAGTCAATGATGCCCTTGTATCCACATCCTTTGCCATGTGGCTTTGCAGCTTCTCCTCTAACAACATAGAGTCTATTTTTCCAGCACTGAATATGAACTAATGTTGTGACTTGCTTTATCAACCAAATGAGAGACTGAATGCAACTGGGCCATGGCCAGACTTTACATAAAAACAGACTGCCCTGCCAAGACCGGTTTGGCTCAGTGGATAGAGCGTCGGCCTGCGGACTGAAAGGTCCCAGGTTCGATTCCGGTTGGGGGCATGTACCTTGCTTACAGGCACATCTCCACAGTGAGGTGTGCAGGAGGCGGCTGATCGATGTCTGTCTCTCATCGATGTTTCTGACTGTCTATCTCTCTCCCTTCCTCTCTGTAAAAAATCAATAAAACATATTTAAAAACAAACAAACAAAACACCAGACTGCCCTGCAACCTGCAGCAAACAGCACAGAAGCCACTGCCTGTGGTAACCAGGAAGTCAGGCCACCGTCTGCAACAGTGAGTCCGGGAAGCCAAGCCATAACTTCTCCGACAAGTGGTCCCAACTGGCCAGGACTTGATGAATAACTGACCGTTTTCCTAATGTCCACTCCCACTTTCGAAATAGAACCAATCAGGGAAAGCTGTATAGGCACCCCTAACTCCTCACATGGGGCTCCTCTCTTCTAGTTAGCCCACCACAGCTTCCCCAGGCCAGCAGCCTCCAATCAGGACAGACCTGAACGCCCCGCCCCCCTGCTTTCCCCACTACAATGCTTTCTCCTGAGTCTGACCAGTGCTAGTGACGGTGGCTGCCTCCCTTGCTATACCAATTAGCCTTTGCTTGCTTTCACTTGGGTGGTCTTCAATTATTTCCACAAGAATATGGGAGAAGGACCCTGAGGCCATTCTATGTCTCAGGTGGCCTCTGACAATTCTCCCTTCTCATGCCTTTCTGCTGTCACCATAAGGAGCCAGGGATAGGCTCCTGGGAGTTCAAGGGCATGCTACAGCTTGCAAGGCTGTGGAGCAGAGCTCAGGTGTTCTTTGGAGATGAAGCATACTTTGCCATGGGCTGCCTGAAAGTCAGAGGCCGATCAGGAAGCAGAAAAAAACTTGGTGATTGAAGGGTTATTTGGACGATGGGAGGAGAGAGGAAGGATTTCAAGTAACAAATCTGCTGGCTGGGAACCTTGCTAACAGGAAGTTGATGGGAGGAGGCGGGTCATTCCAGGAGGATGAGCTGCTGATACAGCCCCAGCCAATCAGCTTCTATTTCAGGCTGACCTTTGAGGGCAGACACGTCTGAGAGCAGCAGCAGGATGGTGCTGCATGTCCCGGGGCATCTCCAAACATGGCTTGGGTAAGAAACCCTTTTTACAGAGCTGCGAGTGAAGCCTCTGTGTGTTTATGAATTCGTAACAAGTTTTCTGAAGGAGAAAAGCAGGTATACTTGAGGCCTGGAGAAGCTGCCAGGTGGGATGAGTTTAACCGCCTTGGTGGGGGGGGGGGTAGGATTTTGCAACTGTGGCCACAGTTTGCATGAACTAGATCACAGTTTACACCTTACCGAGAGCACAACCACCAAAGAGATATTAATGAAATGGAATTTGAACCATGCGGCCTCGTTTTTCAGGTGCCCGCATTTTTCTTTCCTTTCCCCCCTTCCTTTGTACGAAGGATGCTTTGATTTCTTCCATGGCATTTCTTTCTTTCTTTTGTAAAAAATATATTTTATTGACTTTTTTACAGAGAGGAAGGGGGAGGGATAGAAAGTTAGAAACCGATGAGAGACATTAATCAGCTGCTTCCTGCACACCCCCTACTAGGGATGTGCCCGCAACCAAGGTACATGCCCTTGACCGGAATCGAACCTGGGGCCTTTCAGTCTGCAGGCATGGCGTTTCTTTTGCTTCGCAGTTTGCCACAGACACGGGTGCCATATACATGTTCTCGGGGTGGGGTTCCAGAGTTTCTATCTCCTTCCAAGTCAGATCCAGAGGACCGTGCAGGAGTTTCCCTTCCCCTCCTCCCTGCAAGCATGTCATTAAGGACATTTGCTGAAACGGACACCAGCCCTCGGCAGATGTCACCTGTGCTCATCCGTTCCTCCATTCATTCAGACACTGACACAGAGTCTGGCCTGGGGCCAGGCACGCTGCTAGACCAAGTGAGACACAGAGATGAAGTGGACACGGGCCTCGTTCCGGGGCCTGAGGGTTAGCAGAGGAGTGGAACCGTGGGCCCAATTAGCTCTCCGGTGGAGCAAGGTGTGACAGGTGGAGAGGCAGAACACTCTCCCAGCGTTGCCGAGGGAGGATAACGGACTGAGGGGATGAGGGCAGCTGGAGGGGTGTCAAACTCTTCCACGTGGCTAGGGCATCGTGTGCCGCACTAATATTCCTCATGACCAACGATCAAAGCGTTTAATATGTCCCAGGCAACGTGCTATCGTGGGTAGACTCTAGTCCAGCAGTTTTCAGCCTCTTTCATCTCATGGTACACCAACTCATGATGAAAATTCTGCGGTACACCCAAAATATATATATATTTTTGCCAGTCTCACAAAAAATAGGTATAATTTTGATTCACACACATCAGATGGCTATTATTGTGTTGGATATTGTCATGTTTTTTTTTTTTTTAAATTGACAATTTAAGGGAAGAGAGGTCAGTGCTCCTGACTAAGTACAGTGGTACCTCGAGATACCAGTGCCCTGACATGAGATTTTTGAGATACGAGCCATCGAGCGAGTGATTTGTGCTTTGAAATACAAGTAACATTTGAGATAGGAGTCATCTCTCAGATCAGCCGGCTGCACACGACCCACCAGTTTACCGCGACTGGAGCATCTCATAGTTTCCCACGCCTCAAGGTTACGGAACAAATTAAACTCGTATCTCGAGGTACCACTGTAGTCAGTATTGCATATTTAAAAGTCTTGCAATTCACCAGTTGGAAATCGCTGTTCTAAGTCCATTCAACCAGAACAACTATATAGTACAGATTAACAATCTTTTTTACAAATGAGCAAACTTCAATGATGAAAAGTCAATTAATAGTTCAAGGTCAAATAGGAGGTGAGTGGTAGCCAGTTTATGAGGTATTTGAAAGGGGCTCATTTATTAGAGGGAGGCTCGGACCTTATCACCTGAAAGCTGAGAGAAGATGGGGGTGGATACTTAAACATGAGAGATCAGGTGAAACTGCTTGTAAACAAAGCATTTCTGTAGCTGACCGGCTGTGGTGGAGAAGGGGTGTCTGTCCTGGCCGACAGTGGCTGTCAGCTCAGGCAGCTGTAAAAAACACCATGGACTGGGTGCCTTCAACAACACATGTGATTTCTCACAGCTCTAGAGGCTGGGAATTCCAAGATAGAGTGCAAGTAGATTCACTTCTTGGTGAGGGCTCTCTTCCTTGGCTTGGAGACGGCTGCCTTCTCCCTGTGTCCTTCCATAGCAAAGAGAGGAAGCTCCTGATTCTTCCTTTTCTTAAATGAGGGCATGAATCTCACCATGACTTCACCGAACCCTGCTTACATCTCAGAAGCCCCAGCTCTTAGTACCGTCACATTGGGGGTTAGAATTTCAATATAGGGATTTGGGGGTTCAGAAACATCCAGTCTGTAACAGTGGCTCCATCTTTTAGGTTTGTTCCACTTCCACTTTGTCAGAGGCTGGTTTGTTATTTATTTGGATTTTGAAGATCAGGAGGAAGATCGTTGGGCTGTGGGGGTTGATTCAGATTGCAAGTCAGCCAAGATGGCAATAAGTAGTTTATATTTATTTAGCTTTTTGTGTCTAATGAAGCACTTACACATTTGATACTTAAGATCCATTTTACAGAAGAGAAAGCTGAAGCTCTGAGAGATTATGTAAATTTCCCAAGGTCCCATAGCTACGAGAAGCTGGAAAGGGCCAAAACTGGTTTGGCTCAGTCGATAGAGCATCGGCCTGGGGACTGAAAGGTCCCTGTTCGATTCCAATCAGGGGCATGTGGTGGGGGGCGTGCAGGAGGGGGCTGATGGATGTCTCTCTCTCATCCATGTTTCCTCCCTTCCTCGCTGTAAAAAATCAATATAATATATTTAGAAAAAAAATAAAATAAATAAAAATAAAAGAAGCTGGAAAGGAAATTGAATTCAGATTTTACCGTTGAATATCTTGCATTCTTTCCAGGCTATCAGGAACTTCTCAGATAACCCCAAAGTCCAAATAGACTGACTAGCACCCCTAAATCATAAAACAGTTGAGCTGCAGAGAATGAAGGACCATCTATCCCCAACTCTTTGTGTTAAGGTCCAGAAAAATGAAGCCAATTCGATAAATCCCAAATTTTGGACATAGAGTAAAAATGAGAACTTCTATCGTTTAACAGCTGATTCAAGATCGCCCTGACCCTGGAATATGTGTACTAATGTTTATTCTGCCAGGCGCCTTCCCTTAAATGGCTCCTTTTACTTAATAGAACAGCCTTGTAAGAAAACACAGGTGTCAGCCCATTTCACTGATGACAAAACACAGGCTTTGAAAGATTAGGTAACCTCTCTCCTGTTGTCTGATCGGTAGCAGGTGAGCTAGGTATTATAACCTCCTTTTACTGACGAGGTAACGAGGTTCAGACCGGTTCGGCAAAGTGTCCATGAAGCCAGACCTTACGATTGCAAGACAAGTGCGATTTCATCTGTTTTTCTCTGTGCTCCTCTTTCCCCCTAAGGCAGAGAGAGGACGTGGCCTTCAGGTGCGGTCTGTCTTTGAGCACGTTTTCTTGCCTGGAGTTACGGCAGCTGTGGCTGCAAGCCTGCTCTCCTCATCCTCAGATACCTGTTGACCCTCTGAACTTGGCCCACAGATTTGCTGCATGAACCCCCTGCGGCCCAGAAACCCCGTCTCTAGAGGAAGGCCCTCTCCATATTGTTTGCATCACGAGCGGCTGGCTGTATCCCATCTCCCCTCATTTCTCATCTGTCATGTGGGCTTGTGCTAGAAGCAGGGTCAATTAACTTCCTACAGAGAAGTTAACTTGGCAGACGCAGCGTGATTGATCTGCTTTAATCTGACCCAGTTCTGCGCTGAGCTTTCCAGGTAGGAGGGATAGCCAGGCGTGGGAGCTGGGGGTGAATGTCAGGATTGATTGCTCTTTTATTTGAGAAGAAACACCGAGTAAATGTGGACAGATGGCAGATTTGTCTGATAGATGGGCGTTATCAAAAGCCCGAATGGATTGCTTTCTCCTGGAGGAGCCCTGCTTGACAACATCAGCCGCCACTTCTTCCTGTCGTCATCTCTGTCTTTCAACAGCGTCTGCTCTGTCTTGGTGACTGTCCCCGCTCTTCCTCGAATGGCTCAAGCCAGAAACTAATAACCATCCTACCAACCTCCTCGCCCTCAGCTAACCTAGGTGGCCATGGCTCCATGTGGGTCCTGCCTCTGAAGTATTCTCAGTTCCAGAGCTTCTGCTACCTCCTCCCCCACATAATCTTGCTTGATATCACCCATCTTTTCTCCATCACCTCCTAATAGGACTTACCATCTCTAATGTTTTCTCCAACTAAGTTTTGGTTGAAGAGCAAATTTGGTTAAGTTACCTCCCTGCTTAAAAGTCTCATGGCTCTCACTGCCCACAGAATGAAGTCACAACATAAAGCTCTCCGTGGTATGACCCTAGCACACCTCTCTAGTTTTATGTCCACTTATTCCTCTCTCCATCAATGCTACACTCTGTTTTTCCAGAAATTTCTTACAATGTTTCATATAATTGTATTTTTGCACATATTTCTTTTAAAAATAAAGGTTTTTATTCACTTTAGAGAGAAAGGGGAAGAGAGAGAAACATCAATTGGCTGCCTCTTGCATGGCCCCTGCTGTGAATCGAGCTCACAACCAGGTCATGTGCCCTGACCTGGAATTGACCAGCAATGTCCTTGTTCATGGGTCAGTGTTCAACCACTGAACCACACCGGCTGGGCATGCTCCTTCTGTCTGAAAAAGTCTTTCCCATTATGTCCCATGGGCAACTCCTATTCATCTTTAAGTCCCAGTTCAAATAGCACATCTTCAGACCAGCCATCCCTCATCCCCAGGTTGAACTGAGTGACTCTACTGCAGTGGTTCTCAACCTGTGGGTCGCGATGAGCCTGAGACCATTGGAAAACACAGATATTTACATTACGATTCATAACAGTAGCAAAATGACAGTTATGAAGTAGCAATGAAAATAATTTTATGGTTGGGGGTCACCACAAGATAAGGAGCTGTATTAAAGGGTTGCAGCATTAGAAAGGTTGAGAACCCCTGCTCTACTGTAACCCGCATCATACCTCTATTATAGCAAATGTCCTACTGACTGATAACCCTGTGTTCTTTGGAACCTTCAGGAAGAGGAACCACGTCTTAGTATCATTCTATCCCTGTCGCTTTGCAAGGTGGTGGTGCATAATAAATTCTCAGTAAATGTTTTGGAATTATATGCAACGACTGGATTCCAAATCCCGCTTCCATCAAAGACTTAATGAGAGCTCTTTCTTTGTCCTGGAGAGCACAGTTACTCTGTCTGCTGTGCTATTTTTTATCTTTGACCTTTGGCACATGTTCCCTTTGCTTGAAGTGACATTGTCACGTTGTTGTCTAAAACAACTGTATGTCTTTAACTCCTTTAAGCATCGCTGAATCCTTGAAGCCTTTTCTTCTTCAGGAAAAAAATGAATCACTGCTTCCTTGGAGTTCTCACAGTTGGAACTACTATATAGAGTGGGGCAAAAGTAGGTTTACAGTTGTTCGTATGGAAAAATAAGACAATAACTAATAAGTTATAATAAGGCATAAAACGCTATGTTTCACTCAAGATTGTCTTATTTTCCATATGAACAATTATAAACCTACTTCTGCCCCACCCTGTCCATGTCATGCTTTCCTTTATTGTAGTTGAATGCGTTTCTAACTATCCTTTGAAAAATTATTAATAAGCGAACAAATGGCCATCCCTCCGCCCGAGCAGCATGAGCTGTGGCTTCTGTTTTATTTTCATAGCATCTGTTTCTAGTTCTGCCGCAGCATTTGTGTGCGAGCAGAAAAGTTACTTTTTATATCTCTGCGATTTTAAGGTCCTTGAGGGAAGGGTTGTGCTTTATGTTTCTTGTTTTCTCCATTGCCCAGCAGAGAACCTGGCACGCAGGTGCTAGACAATCGCATATGAAATTGAATGGAAATGAACCAAAGTTTGAATTTTTCTAAGTATAGTAATTCTTTTAAAAATATATATTTTATTGAGTTTTTACAGAGAGGAAAGGAGAGGGATAGAAAGTCAGAAACATCGATGAGAGAGAGACATCGATCAGCCGCCTCCTGCACGCCCCACACTGGAGTTGTGCCCGCAAGCAAGGTACATGCACCCCAACCAGAATCGAACCTGGGACCCTTCAGTCCGCAGGCCGACGCTCTATCCACTGAGCCAAACCGGTCTCAGCAGGATAGTGATTTTTATTTTACTCCTTGATTTTATCAAAGTAGCCACTGGAGGTAAATTAAACAAAAAACTTCTGGTTGTATGTACAGACAATTCAAAACATTTTTAGAACACACACACACACACACACACACACACACACTCACACTCACACTCACAGCTTTATTATTATTTGTCTCTAGAAAGACCCCATAGTTTTGACAAATAAATTTCCTTAGAATATGGCTCCTGTGCTTAAGCTCCATACTGAGCTTGGTGGGAATGTACAGATAGACAGACCCTGCTTACACATTTCTTGTGAATTGATGGCTATGAAAACATAATTCTGAGTTCAAAAATGCAGGCTCATTCCTTCAGACTATAGAATACCCAAGAGGTGATCTGAATGTATCAAGTCCTGGGTCTCTTTTTTAACTTCAGAATCATCCAAAATTTTCACGATCCCATTAAGAACCACCATAATTTAGGGTGAGACATGATTCACAAAGCAAAGGCATAGCCTATTATTGCCACAAAGAGACTGCATAGCATAGTGGTCAGGAGCATGGGCCCTGGAAGTGAGCTCTGAGTTCAAATCCCAGTGCTGCTGCTTTCTAGCAGACTCCGCTTTGAACGTCACTTAACCACTTTTCTAATGGGTGGCTTTAGTGAGTTGGCATGAGGCTTACGTGAATGTAGCTTTGAAGAGTCTTTTGAACATACTAAGTGCTATGTAAACACTTAATAATTTCCTGCCTCTGATTTTTTTTTGGGGGGGGATGGGGTGGGTGAGGACTACTACTTCTGTCTGAAATGTTGTTGTTTTTTCTTCCTCTTTCTCTACTTAAGGGCTCATTTCTAGTTCTATTTCTGTCTCAACCGTGAAGCCTTTGTTGACCCAACCCTGTCCTTGGTCCCACCTCCCACCTTTGGGCTGTGCTCTAAATCCGTGGTAAACTTCCTCAGACTCTTCATCCCATAACTGTCTGTTGACTGCCCAATAGGAGCCGGGGTGTAGCATTGGGTGCTTAGCTGTGTGTCAAGTCAAACACATGCAGTTTTCTGACTTCAGATCTTACGTGCAGAGAAGTCCTGTACGCAATGGCTCACACACAAGACAGAACTTAAAAATGCCACAAGGGAGGGTCAGATCTTACGCAATGGACGTAGGTGTATGTTCAATCCTTGCCCATCCACAGTGTCGGGCAGGCAGTGGGAGCTGAGTAATAATAAAGGGATACCCAAGGTAGCTTTGGATTATAAAAGGAGTTTTGTTCAGGAATCTCATATGGACTTTATCTAAGGCAATGACGAGCAAAATAACCAGGCATTTCAGTAGATTGCAAAAGGTTCCAGTGACCTAGTGTGGAGAGTAGAGATGTTGTCTGAATGTAGTGCCATACAAGCTAAGGCCGTGGTCGGCAAAGTCATTAGTCAACCATTGTTGCGGCTGTGACTTACAAGGTGTGTTGTCTAGTTGTCCTTTGTGAGTTGGCCTCCACAGAGCAGGGCATATGATATCATTTAGCTTTACGTTCACAGTTTATATCCTTTCAAACTGCACTGCCCTTCATATTAGCCACTGACCACAGTGGCTAGGGAGCACTTGAGAGATGTGGCCATTTTCCAGTTGAGATATGTTGCAAGTGTAAAAAGTACTCTAGGTTTTAAAGACTTAGCTGAAAGAAAGAGGGGGGAACATATCGTTTACACTTTTAATATCACTACCATGGGAAATTAAGAATATTGCAGATACTATGGATTAAATAAAACATTAAAATAAATTTTGTTTGCTTATTTTTTATCTTCTAGAAAATTGCCCATGTGGCTCCCATTATATTTCTGTTGGACAGCATTATCTTAGACTATAGTTTCAAAAGGGCAGTCACACACACACTTACGGAGCACATGTAATGTGTTGGGCCTTGCACACGTTTCTGGTGATTCAGAGGTTAATGAGATGAAACTCACAGTCCAAAGAAAGAAACATCGGTATAACCACCTATTTTTAATAGAGTAATGAGTTTCTAATGGGGTAGCAGTGTTGTGTGCAAAAAAGACAATAGGTTTGGGTCATATTGGACTGAATTTGAATTCTACTTCCTCTGTTTGCGACTTGAATTATTCTGTTTGTTTGCATCTCAGATTCTCGATCTTCTTATCTGCATAATGGTACCCATTATATCTACTTTATTTATTGTAGTTAATGTTTTCATCGCTCATGGTAGGCAATAAATAAAATGATATGATCAAAGTCCTATGATGGTATGAGAGAGGAGAAATGAAGGGTCTAATAGTGATAAATAGGAGATATGAGGCTTATAGAAAAACTTCACATGACTAGAGTGACTAAGATTACTAAGGGTTTGCCAATTGAAGAAGGGATAGCGAAAGTTAATAATAAAAACTAATACTTCCATACAGCTCACTAAGTCCCAGGCACTGCTCTAAGCACTGTACCTGTGATATCTCATTTAAGCTTTTCAGAAATGCTGTGTGGTAGGCACTTTAATTATATTCCCATTTTAAAGAGAAGACTTGCCACAAATAAGTTAAGTAACTTCTCAAAGGTCACGCAGCTAAGAGGCACAGTTGAGGTTGGATCTAGATTCTTAGCATTTTCAGTCCATGATTCTAAACACTGTACTCTGCTGCCCACAGAGAACTTATCAAGAGCAGGTCTGTGGGCCATCTATCATATGGATGGGACGAGAGAGAGAGAGAGAGAGAGAGAGAGAGAGAGAGAGAGAGAGAGAGAGAGAGAGAGAGATCATCACAGGCTGGAAGAATGGAAGAATGAAGGTATAATGAGAGGCTTTAGTTGCCATGCTAAGGAATCTGGTCTTCATTCTATAAACAGTGAGGAGCCATGGAGGATTTCTAAGTTGGGAGTGATATGATCAGAGTTTTATTTTAGAAAAATAATTCTAATGGCAGAGTGGGAGTTAACAGGAGCAGATAGAACTCAGAAGCAATAATAATAATTAGGAGAATACAAGGGTACTACACAAGTCCCAGCAAAACATGTCACTGGCTTGAGTTAGAGCAGCAAGGATGGACCAAAAAGGTAGAGTCCATGGACTCGATGGTAGAAATCACATTGTGTAGGTCATTAAAATATTTTATTATTTCATTCTCAGTTGCCTTTGCTTATTTTTAGCTGATATGTACTCCTGGTTTGTCCAGATTGAGGTGTTTCTTTTTCTTTTTTCCCTTTCTCTCCGATAATCTTTGGTGTTTATATTCTGGAGTTTAGAGCACATGATAATTGCTATGCTTCAGGTTACAGCTCCATGTAAAATACATTGTGATTGTTGTTCATCTGTACTTTTTCCTTAATGGTTAATAGTATATGTTTACTGGGTACCAATAATCACCTAATTGCTAGGTAGTTATTGAAATCAGATAGAATGCCCTGTTAAAGATTACCCTAATTAAGAGGCAAGATTATTAGATCCTTTCTTTGCCTTTAGTAGATACTCTCCCAGTTTTAGGCCTTTAGAATTTTCAAATAGTAAAAGGTTTAATAGATATTGAAATCTTAATATTCTACCATTCAGTACCCCTCTCATTTGGCTATGTATTAAGGAAGCAAACAGGCAGATTCTGGTCACACTTGCTGCTTTGATGAGACTGGGCCGCCTGGAAACTTGTAGTGATGCTCAGAAAACCATTGTTACCTGAAATGAGGACTGTCTGATGGGATATGAGAGACTTGTTCTTTCAATCATAAAAATATTTCCTCTTCTCCATTCGCTATTTCTATTTTGTTACTCAAATACACACCCTATGTGTTTATTAAATAAAAATTATATTTTTTATTTTTATTTTTAATGATAACACTTACTTTCACTCAGTGTAAATTTGAATGTAACTTCACTACTGAAAAATGTAACTATCCGATTTTTATTTAACTAGGTTTGAGAATAGGCATGCAAAAAATTATAATACAGTTTCTGTGGATGGGGTATAAGGTATATTCAAAATTAGTGTTAAGTTGTACCATTTACCCATCGCCATTCACTTACAAGATCATGGTCACATGGAAGGCATGCATTATAGTGTCCCAGATCACACATTTCCAGGGAAAAAGAAATATGTGGGCTCTCAGATTAAGGATATCAAAGGATCATATAAGCTAAGACAGTAGTTGGCAAAGTCGTTAGTCAACAGAGCAGCAAACCACAGCTCGAGAGCCACAGTTTGCCTATCACTGAGCTAAGGCAATGACCTTAAACTAAGATGTCACTTTTAGATGCCTTTCCTTGGTTCCAAAAAAAAAAAATAATCACAAAAGTACACTTCTGGAGAGGAGTCTTAGATGCTCTGTGCAAGAGAAATACACAAATCCAAAGCTTAGACTTCTAGTGGAGCTGGCAGTTGTAGTTGCCCCGTTAACTAGTATTTTAAGGAATTGGTTGCTAAGGAAAGAAGTGTCCTGGGCTTCTCCAGAGAAGGGCATTCCCCTGCCTTCCCCATCTTCCCTGGAGGCATAAGGCTGTGGCTGCAGGCTGACGGGAGAGAGCTGTTGGCCACGGTGAGCTCTAAGATGCTCAGAAAAGAATAGAATCTGATTACTTTGTTCCAGTGGATGGTGGTAGTAAGGACAAGTGGGGATGAAAGAGAAGGATTAGCCTGGAAACAGGTGGAGGATACATACTCTTCTGAGATAAGAGGGGAGGAGATAAACTTGAGTAAACACAAGACCATCTTAAAGTTAGGAGGATGGTGTGGTGTTAGGGACAGAAGGGTTGAAGATATAACAATACTCGGGAGCTTCTACTTTTTTTTGTTTTTTTTTAAATATATTTTATCGATTTTTTACAGAGAGGAAGGGAGAGGGATAGAGAGCTAGAAACATCGATGAGAGACATCGATCAGCAGCCTCCTCCACATCCCTTACAGGGTACATGCCCTTGACCAGAATCGAACCTGGGACCTTTCAGTCTGCAGGCCGACGCTCTATCCACTGAGCCAAACCGGTTTTGGCTTTACCTTCTTTGAAATAGTAGTTGAAGTCATCTGTTCAGTGTAGAAAGGAGCCATTGGGAGCTGGAGACCCGTAAGAAAATGAGCTGCAGATGTCATAAATGTCAACGCAGGACGAGAGATAACTTGAAGTTTAAATACACGGGGTGTTGGTGTCACCTAGTTAAAGGAAAATCGGATCCTGTCACTGTCCTGATTTAAATTCCACAGTGGCTGCCATTGCTCTTTGGGATGCAGATCACTGTTCTTAGCGTGGGGCACAGTCCCGCCATGACCCTGCCTGCCTTCCTTGGCAGCTGATCTTGTTCAGGTCTTCACTGATCGGTCCTGCTGACCTGCTTCCAACCTCAGGGCTCGGCCCAGAATGTACTTCCCCCAGCTCTTAACCTCGTTAGTACCCACCCAGCCTTCAGAACCCAGCGGAAATCTGCTTTCCTGAGAAGGCTTCTCTTGCTCCTTTAACCACACACTCTCCCAGCACTCCTCGTTCCCGTTATAATATTTCCCCTCCAGAGTAATTCCATAAATCATCGCAAAAATAAATCAAGAGAAGGCCGGTTTGATGTTAGAATGGATTTATGTGAGTTTAGGACTGGGGGTATGATTTGTGGGGCCCGGTACAAAATACAAATGCAGACACCGTGTTAAAATATTATTAAGAATTTCAACACGGTGACAGCGGAACATTAAACCAAGTACAGGGTCCTTCTGAGCACGAGACGGCATAAGTCACCCACCCCTGAAGCCGCCCCTGGGAGTTTCTCCTGCAAGGACAGGGCCTGTGATGTCTGGATTTATTAGTCCCTTAGGAGTGTGAGGGGTGACGCTAGTGCTGGCAAGGGCAGGATTGGAGTGATGAACCACTGTATTGAGCACAGAATGGGCTACAAAAAGAAGTCAGAACGGGGCTGATGGACTGGCTATGTACTCTGTCAGTGCAGTGGAGTTTCGGTGTGATGGATAACATAATAGAATGTTCATGCATTATTTATTAATGCGTCAAGTCAACATTTAATTCTTTAGCTTCTACTTAGTGCTTGTGGGAGGAGGACTTGAATTTTTTCAATCTCCCCAAAAGGAATACCTTGAGAAATTTTAAGAGAGGAAGGCATGGAGTCTGAATGATTGGAAGAACAGGTTATAGATCCAGAGAGCTGGTGTTTAAGCTCAAGTTTACCAGTTATAAGCTCTGTGACCTTGATAGTTACTAACTTCTTTGTGCTTTAGATTTTATTTAAGGGGGGTGATGGTATGCAATTAGGATAATGTTAATATCTCCTGTGATTATTTAAGGAACAAACGAGTTAGTGAATAGTGTCTGGATCGTAGTTAGTTCTTATTATAATTTCACATTAATGAACTCATAGTTTCCTTTTCAATGCTGTTTTCATTTGGTGAGATCATTGACCTCAGTTAGAGTATTGCCATATATCATAAACAGCTAAATGTCATTATTGGACTAAGGTGGATGCAAAGAATGTATTCACATGCTTTGCGAAACTTGTAATGGGATCCATTTAAGCAGAAAGAACATAATATATAAAATAGTTCATCTTCATTATAGTGCAGTAAGTGCCGAACACATATCTGGAACACATTAGTATATTAATGTGTAATAGATTTCCATGAACTCCAGCATTTCATATTTGTATTTCTTAAGTCAGAAAGCCTCCTTTTGGGCACACAAAGATGATAATCAAGTGTTATAAACTGAACAACAAACAGTATTTTGTACTGGACTATGGTCTTGTCTTCATCTGTATAAAATTAAGTCAGTATATCTTATTTATTAGGCATATAGTATTTTTTTTTTTAATTCAGGATACCATTTTATGTTAAGTGTCTCTGCTCTGGACATTATTTGGGTCATATCTTTAGTAGTATTTCCATTTAGTTTGGGCCACCATTAAGGTCATCTGTGGGTAGACCATATAACCAACAATGGGTTCCCAAACTCTGTCTCTAGTATTCCTCTCTCTTATGATTTATAGATATGAATCCACCATTATTCTCTTAACATTTTTTCCTGGACATCCCCCAACACCTCAAACTCCACTTATCTTAAGCCAAATTTATCATCTTTTCTGAAACCCAGCTGCTTCTCATAAATAACTCTTTTTTTTTTTTTTTTGGCTCACTCCTATAAAAAGATCCCCTAGTGTTGTAGAGTCTACCAGCTTAGTAATTCCTGAATCTATACTTATCTTTTTGTTCCTTTTGCCATTGACCTAGTTTAGGCTCTTATCTTTGTATTTGACCACTGTGGTAGGCTGTCAACCACCTCTTCCTTTCCAGTTTTCTTTTCCTTGAATCGACTTCCTCACATATTAATGAGAACAATTTTTCTAAACTGCAAATCTGATCATTCTGTTATTTCCCTGTTGTTCACTAGGTGAATTTCAAATCTTTTAGCCTGAAATGTAATTCTTGCACAACTCTGCCTAATAACTATGACATTTTTTTCACCCACGTCTCCTGCCACTTCACTGACCTTAGAGGGATACATTGGATATGTCAGAACACACCAAAAGGGCACCTCACATCTGGGGAGGAGTCTTCTTGGAGGAGATGACATCTGTGTTGAGTTAGCAGATAAACACGAGAAAACCCCTGTTAATGAGATGTTTACAAGTAATTTTAATTATTTGTTTACATGGATAAATAGCGTCTATATTAGGAAGCCTCAAAATTTCTAGCTTTGCCGAAACCGGTTTGGCTCAGTGGATAGAGCATCAGGCTGGGGACTGAAAGGTCCCAGCCTTGATTCCGTTCAAGGGCATGTGCATAGGTTGTAGGCATATCCTCAGTAGGGGGCGTGCAGGAGGCAGCTGATCGATGTCCCTCTCTTATCGATGTTTCAGGCTTTCTATCCCTTTCCCTGCCTCTCTGAAAAATCAATAAAATATAAAAAAAAAAATTTCCAGCCAAGACCGGTTTGGCTCAGTAGATAGAGCGTCAGCCTGTGGACTGAAGGGTTCTGGGTTCGATTCCAGTTGGGGGCATGTACCTTGCTTGCAGGCACATCTCCACAGTGGGGCGTGCAGGAGGCGGCTGATCAATGTCTCTCTCTCATCAATGTTTCTGACTTTCTATCTCTCTCCTTCCTCTCCGTAAAAAATCAATAAAATATATTTAAAAAATTTTTTCCAGCTTTGTTAAAGTACTAGAGGCTCAGTGCATGAAATTCGTGCACTCAGTAGGGGAATCCCTCAGTCTGGCCTGTGCCCCCTCGCACTCCAGGAGCCCTCGGAGTATGTCCGGCTGCTGTCAGTCAGACATCCTTAGCACATCCTTACAGCTCCCGCCACTGCTGCTGTGCTCACCAGCCATGAGTCTGCCTCTGGCTAAGCAGTGCTCCCCTGTGGGAGTGCACTGACCACTAAGGGGCAGCTCCTGCATTGAAGGAGATCAGGCCAGAACTGGCTTTCTGACATCCCCCAAAGGGTCCCAGGCCAGATGCAGGGCCCTACTGATGCACAAATGGGTCAGGGAGGGATGTGGGAGGCTGGCTACCTGGGAGGGACGACAGGAGGGCTTCAGGGGGTGTCTGGCCTGTCTTGCGCAGTCCCTATCATCCAGACCCCAGCAACAAGCTAATCTACAGGTTGGAGCATCTGCCCCCTGGTTGTCAGTGCACATCATAACAACTGGTTGACCAGTTGACTGTCTGCCCCCTGGTGGTCAGTGCACATCATAGTGAGTGGTTGAGCAGCCTTAGCATATCATTAGCACATTACACTTTGATTAATTGGACCACTGACTGGACAACTTAGCATATTAGGCTTTTATTATGTAGGATAATTAGTATACAAAAGTGCACATAATAAATGCACACAATTTTGTCAGTTTGGACACAAAAAATATATACCCATGTTATTGTCAGCACAATCAAGGTACTAAATGTATCCATCACCTCCAAAAGTTTTCCTGTGTCCCTCTTTTATTTTTATTTTTTGTGCATGTGTTAAATATCCTGAGATCTATCTTAAATTTTGGAGTACACGATACCTTATTGATTGCTTAACTGTAGGCAACATGTTGGACAATATGTTGTCCAACAGATCAGATCTCTGGAACTTATTTATCTGGCATAACTGTACCAGTAACTTTACATCCATTGAAAAATACCTCATACCTTCTTCTCCACCGCCTGCTAACTACCATCATGTTGTCTACTTCCATACATTTGACTATTATATATGCCTAAGATAAGAGGAATCATGTCCTAATGTGACTGACTGGTAGAGAAATTAGAACCCGTACACAGTGGTGATGGGAATATAAAATGATACAACCATAGTAGAAAACAGTATGGGGGTTCCTAAAAAAATAATAGAAATACCATATGATTTGGCAATCCTACTTCTGACTATATATTTAAAACATTGAAATCAGAATCCCAAAGAGATATCTACACTCCTATGTTCATTGCAGTACTATTCACAATGGCCAAGATGTGGAAACAAACCAAGTGTCCACCAACAGGTGAATGGCTAAAGAAAATATGGTATATACATCAGAAAGAAGGAAATCCCACCTTTTGTAGCAACATGGATGAATCTGGAAGGAAGCTTCACTTTTGTAATATTTTCTAAGCTTCATACATATTCGTTTTATTTGCTCATACTCCTTGGCTGTTAGACTATCCCTATTTGACCTGCTTAGAAATTCTCTCTAGTCCAGTGGAACTCTCCTTATGGGACACAGGTCTTTACTGCTGAGTTCAAGTTGTGTTATATACGCATTTGACCTATAGTTGCTGAGTATTTAAAAGCATTAAACACTGTGCAACTTGCCATGAATATAATGGAGGAAAGTGCTGATACGGTCTCTGCCTATATTGAGGAGTCTATGCTGGGCCCCAGGTGAAGAATGCTAGGAGATTGCAAACTTTACCTGACAGGTGCAAATGGGGGGCTTCTCTGAAGAGGAGGCATTGAAGCTGAGATCTGAAGAATGAGAATGATATGTGGAGAGAAACATCCCAACTGTGGAATTAACACATAAGGTTTGGGGACAGGAAAGAGTATGTGTGCTTGAGGAGGAAGGGAAGGAGCCAGCAAGACTGGAGTTACAGTTAGCAAGAGGAAGAAAGGCAGAAAAATGAGGTTTGGGAGAAAAATCTAGATCAGTAGAGCATTGCCTGGTAAGGAACTTTGACTTTGTTTTCAGAGCAATGGAGAGCCAATAAGAGGTTTTAGGCAAGCGTGATGGTGGAGGTGAGGTGGGAGAGTGAGTTGCAGTGGGGAAATGTTGGTGGAATGATCATCAGTGTTAGAAGCTTTCTGGCTGCTGCATTCGGAATAGAGAAGTGGAAGGCTACATTGGTAACAGGGAGGTCAGTTAGAAGGTTATTGTAATTGTCTAGGACAGTGGTCAGCAAACTGCGGCTCGAGAGCCACATGTGGCTCACGAGCCACGGTTTGCCGCTCTGTTGACTAATGAGTTTGCCGACCACAGGTCTAGAATAAAGTTGATCGTGTACTAGATTTTTCAGTCATTAATAAAGCCATGAGCGACGACTTTGTCCAAACCCTTTGCTAGGTAGGAATTGAAATATCATCATTACTAAAGCAAATAGGAGAAAGAGAATCAGAATCATCTCATAGGATTGGCACGTGGCCTATTATCAGTATGAACTGAACTGAGGCAATGCAGAGCGGGGGCTGATCTTCTGGCTCCAGCTGTGATCAGTGAGCTTCCCAGAGGAGACGGCAGTAGCTGTGAGGAGCGTTCATAGTTGGTAAAAGGACATGAAGAGCATTTCCCGCTGTTGTCTTTTGTGGTAGGCAGCCGGAATCCAGGGTAACGTTCTGGACTGAAGAAATGGAAACAGGGAACAAAAAAGGACACAAAATGCAACCAGTTGTATGTCTTTCATCATCTAGTTCTTATGAACTTCAGGAGTAACAACTTTTGCCTGCTTTCTGATTTTTTTTTCCTTTTTCCTTACTTGACATAGACATTGTCAAAAGACACTATTGCTAATGAAGTCGAGCCTACTGCATAACCCCTGGTGATTTGGCTTGCTGTTTTATGGTTGAAGTTTCCACTTGGATTGGAAGAGATCCAAAACAAAGAATTGACTACTTCTGGTGATTAAAAGCTCCCTTGACGATTTTTTAAAGGGATTGTTCAAAGCTTTTAGTTCCACTAAGTAGGGAATTACACTTTGCTTCCCTAAAACCATCCAGCTTTTGCAGATGGACATGGCAGTCTCTCTTTCCTGTGGCACACTACAGAGAATTTTTTTTAAAGGGTAGCAGCCTTTTAGTAGGAGGTTAAGTAGTCCATATATATATATAATTGATAAAGCACTTGGAGCTTTATGTATGAAAGCACATTAGAAAAGTGAAATTATTATTACTTATATTGTGATTAGCTTATTTTTCTTCTGTTCTTATATGAGACATTGGCTTTTGAGCTAAGAATTTAGAGAGGAAATGATAATAGAAATAAGAAAGAATATATTGAACAACCCTAAACATTTGGGATAGTTAAATCAGTTAAGGATGAGCAGTATATAATGATTGCTTTTCCTGGAATGATATTTTTGATTTGTATGTAACATTTTCCCTCTCCCGTAGGTTTTAGATAGAATCCTGAAAATAGTGATTTATAGGTGTACACTCCCATAGACACACTCATGAGCACACACTTGCACTCATGCACACACATACACACATCTAAGCCTTTAAATTATTTGAAGCATTTATTTTACGTCTATCTCCATAGACCTGACAAATAAATAGCTGAATTACATAATTAGAATTGCAATGCTTTTTATTAAGATACAGAAAATAAAATAATAAAATTTTACTCTGTGATTTCTATCAAAGAGCTTGTCCTAGGTATTGGCACCTTAATATGCCCAAGGGATAGGAATGGATATTGAAGCACAATATAAAGTTTGATTTATATTTCAATCCCTTTAGGATAAAAAAAATCATAGATTAAGTCAATCCATTAGTAAGTCAAGTTAATTAAACTATTCTAAGGCAATACAGATCCTATATAATAAAGAGGTAATATGCAAATTGACCCTCATACCCTCATAAGATGGCCACCCCATGTCATCACAAGATGGTCGCCCCCACATTATCACAAGATGGCCACCACAAAGATGGCTGCCCCCACTTTGTCTCAAGATGGCCACCACAAGATGGCTATTACCCCTACATTCATCACAACATGGCTGCCACAAGAATGGCCAAAAATAAGTCGCATAATCGGCCAGCTGAAAAGGAGTCTGGGAAATATAGTTTTAGTGATAGTGTACCCGGCTAAATACTTACTTTTCTGTTACTAAGGAAGATAAGAAGATTGGATATCAGAAGTCATTTTGGAATTTCTGCCACATACTTACTTCAGCCTGATTTGATTCATTTTGTTTTCTGAAGATGGAAAATTTGACTTGGTTTAGGTTTTGTTGGGTGTAATGGGTAAGGTGAGGTGCAGTGGAATGAGCACTGGATTACAAGATTCCAATTCCAGTTTAATATTGTTAGGCATATGTCCATCACTTGGAATAAGGAATTTGTTTTATAGACCCTCTAGGAATTATTTAAATTATTCTCTTATCTGGTTTCTGAGGTTTTACAAAAAAAGGTAGGTATGTATATTTATACACATATATAATTGGAGGGTACGTAATTGAAAAATCTACTTCTGCCCTAGCCAGTTTGGCTCAGTGATAGAATGTTTTCTATAAAAATAAAACATGTACACATATAACCATGTTAGCAAAGATTGAAATGATTCATATTTTTCAATTTTCAATTTCTTGCTTTTAATGAAAAGAATTGAATCTGGAGTGAAAATTGAAATGGTGAGAGATTGAAGATGGGACATAACTGTTTTCTTTTAAATTGAAAGACAACTTTTCATCCCAAATATATACCCTTCTCCCATTTTTTTGGTTCCCGTTATTGTTGTGTTTTACCCATCACTTTCCATAGAAAGCCATGACCTGGCAGAATCAGGATTTGTGTCCTCAAATATGTGAGGTGACTGAGTCCTTGGCACTCTGGGACTCCTGTGATGTGAATGCTGGGCCTCCTGGGAAATAGCAATAGGGAAAATTGCACAATCTGCCTCCTGTTTTCTACTGCACGTCAGCGGGTCGTGGCTCTTTGTCTTGGGCAGCTGTTATGCAGTGCTAGAGAAGACTTTCCATTTTTCTTTTCCATTCAGGGAGAATTAGCTTGTGCTGCTTTGTGGCTGCACCGGCCACATGAGGTGTCTCCCTTTGGGGCTCCAGGAAGCTGTGCCTTTTCTTAAGGGTCCTAGTATGTTTCTCTCTTTCTTCCTTCCTTCCTTTCTTTCTTTCTTTCTTTCTTTCTTTCTTTCTTTCTTTCTTTCTTTCTTTCTTCTTTCCTTCCTTCCTTCCTTCCTTCCTTCCTTCCTTCCTTCCTTCCTTCCTTCCTTCTTGCTTTTTTTAAAATTATCAAAACATTTACAGATAAGCTGGTTCTGAAGGCACAAATGATTCCAAAGGGAACTAGTGAATGAAGTGAAGCAAAGTAACAATAACAAAAGACGATTACTTGCATTTTCCTTCTTCACTCTTATAGGTTTTGATTTGAAGGATAAAAAAGTATAAAATGCCACCACTGCTCTCACAGCTTATATGAAATGAGATGAAGGTATAAACAAACAAAGAAAATGGATAAAATTGCATTTATATGATGTAGAAGCAAAAAATTATTGACCAGTTAGGTGGTTGAGGTTGAACCATTTGAAACTGCTGTTTATATAGCCAAGGAGGTCCAATACAGGCACTGTCCAATGGTTCAAAGTGATACTAGTTTCTATTCTGGCTACACAATGCAAATTGTTAACCTTAAAACTAGCACCATTTGAAGTGACTCCTTAGCTGCATGTTTTGACTGTAAAAACATTTGGCTATTAGATGATATTTTGAAATTCAAGGAAGTATATATTTAATATTGGCATTAAAGCTATGTTTTGGAAAAATAAATTCTACCCATGACCCTGCTTTCCTTACATACTTTCCTGTTTCTTTCTCAACTTTATCCATATATCATAACGGATGTTCTCCAAGGTGAAAAATAAAAAAGTATAAATCATACTTCAGACTGCACAGAGTAAGACCTCAAAGGAAGGTCCCCTGGTATTTGAATTTCTGAATTCATAAATGAACACACAATGCCATGGAGCTCAAACAAAGCCTCTGCCTCATGAAACCTGTGAGGAACTTGAGTTGTATGATGGAAAATAATGCTTTCTGATCGCCTACAGCACTCTCCCTCCAAAGGCAAAAATATACTTTTACAAATTACCTTAAGGGACATATGTTTCCATCAGGAATGATTTAACATCCACGCAGTCAAACCTGAACAATTCAAGAAAAAACATCAAGATTCCTCCCCAGCTCTTGCTCTCTTCTTGGAACCAGTGCCCCTGTCCATGGTTCAGAAGTCGCCGCATCATTCTTCCCGTTCGGTCAACTCTCTCCACGCTCAAGGAAGATCAGGGCACAGTACAAGAAATACCAGGCAGGGGCAGGATGGAATAATTGTGGGGCTCATTGAGACTTGTTATTTCTGGACACTCCAGGGACTATGGCTGGTCCTAATGGCTTTTGGTGTGGAAGTCTGAAACCCTCAGCTAGCTCCCTGCTGGCCTCCAGGGTGCTAACACCTTATAAGGTAAATGCCAAGTGCCCCCTGTAGCCAATTCCTGACCTGCCTGGTTACTAAGGCACTATTTGCCCAGCAGGTTACTAAGCCAGAGAGGAGGAAAGAGGAAGCAAACCCAGCACAGGATGCAGAGCCCCTCCCCCTTCACTCTGGCTTCATTTTACTTTAACATCTTAGATTTCCACCTGAGAAGAGAAACAATTTCCTAAAAACCTAGGGATCCTCTGATGTAAATCAAAGGTCCTGAATGGCATTTCAGTTTCCCCCTTATTGATATGCAAATTTCTAATTTACTTAAAGCACACTGTCGTGCATTATAATAAAGTCTAATACATGCTTCCCTGTAATTATGTGTAATAACCAGTGATCAGTGGGAGGAGGGAAGTGAAGAAGGGAATTATGTCTCCAGCTGGCCTTCCACACCTGCAAATAACAGACAACTCCTTTCAGTGTAGAGGAAACAAGATAAAGACAGGAGGGTATTAAATGCAAACATTAATTCTTCGGGACAAAACATAAGAAAGAGATCTATCAATTAAAATGTGTGAGAGTGAGCACGTTAAATGATGTGCCACATTGTCTAACAGAAAAATAAGGACCAACCATAATGAAAACCTTAATTGGCTGTTTACTGTGGTACTTCTGGTGCCATTACTTTTATTTGCGTTTTTAAAGAAAGCTTTATCTGGGATACTGAAATCTTCTGTTCATTTGGTTTGTGTTAAGAACCAATAACATATTTGTTCTCTCTCTTTGAAAGGGTAAGTCAGGTCTTAGAGAGGAAATCTGAAGAGCCCAATGGGATCTCAAGCTGTAAGGAAACAAAACAATATAGGAATATGCTTTGTGAGCGGGAAAGTGCAACCCTTATGTCAGGGACTGTTATTGTCTTGGCTGCTGTCAATGCTAGTTTTGTTATATGAGGTGTGTCTTCCTGTAAAGTTATCAGCATAAGTAATTTGATAACATGTAAACATGTATTTGCATGCGTGAGGCAGTTGAACATAGTAATTAGGAACTTCGGAGTGTTTCTGACCTGGTTTTCAGTTATAGCTCTGTTAATAATTACCTGTATGATCTTAAGCCTCTCTACGTCTTAGTTTTCTATAAAATGGCAATGAAAATCACTACTCTGATTTGATAACATTTTTTGTGGAAATCAAATAAAATAACATACCTGTTGTATACAGGCTTACTTCCTAGAGTCCTTGTAAATAAATAGTCTATTTGTAAATAAAGAACTAATTTTTTACAACAGAAATCATTTATATCAGAATATAAGTTCTCCACATTGCTTTATATGTATCCAAAGAAATGGACTATATACATCAACAGAACCCATGGATAGCCAAGGTGTCTGATAAATGCTTTACACTTATTGTCATATAGAGTAGACACATAGGGCAGGAGAGGAACAAGGCAGCCAAGTTCAACTCTGTTTCTATTTAGTAACTCTATGACCTTGGGCAAGTTGGTTAGCTTGTGTGGGTTACTCAGCGAAGACTGCGCCTTTGCAGTGTGTATCTGATATACACTGGATGCATCAGATGCACCCGCTATCTCTTACTTCTCTCAATTTCTGTGGGAAAGACGACAAAGCCACCTTCCAGTTCCTGGGACAGTAGACAGGCACTTATTTCCCCAGGTTCCATTCGTTTTTAAAGCTGCAGAGAACAGCAGGATATTTTGTATGACTACCTGGGAAACAATTAAGCTCCATGAGGGGCGGGGAATAGGAGCCTTTTTAATATTGTAGGGTCTATAGAGAGGAGGCATAGGCAGGGAGGACATCAGGATATAGGAAGGTGAAAAGAGGGATGGAGGTGTAGAAACTAAAACTCTGTAGAGCCACGTCTCCTACAGGGCTGAGGCCAGTGGACCAGAGATAGTGCTACCAGGAATGTATTGTGAGGTGGTGATTCTGAATGTTTCCCAGCATCACAGTCCAGGGAACTGGTCATTTCAGGTGTGGTCCATTGCTTTGCTTAAAGGACGTCACTATTAATGCCTTGACATCAAACTAACTTGCATCTGTGGATGTGCTGTCCATCCTATCCCACAAGCCTTTGATGACAGAATAGGAAACAACTCAGCACCCAGGACAGCTCCTGGGCATTTGGCAACCAAAAGGGATAGGAAAGAGGAACTGCAGCACAGTTCTTCCTAGATTAATGGCTTCTCTAGTGTTGCTAAATAAAATTTAAAGCAAGGTTTGAAGGGATCAAAGAATTTCAGGGTAACTTGACTGGGTCGCATAATAAAAGTAAAAAATTAAAAAAAAATGACAACTCCTATCATCCAACAATGCAAAATTCACAGTCTGGATTCAATAAAAAATTACATGGACTTTCAGCAGCAAGAAATACAAACTATAATGAAGATAAAAATCAATGACTCCCAAATAATATAGATGATAGGATTAGGAAACACTAAAACAGTTAAAACAGGAAACAGGTCCTTCTGTAATGTCACAAGAGAAGAATTTTATGGGCACTCATGTAGGAGGAGTGGCAAGATTTTGTTAAAGTGGAATCAAGATGGTGGCATAAGGTATATTACCTGTATGTGCTGCCTCTCACAACCACGCCAAAACTACAACTAAAAGACAAAACGACTATCCCCCAGAACCATGGGAAAGCTGGCGGAGGGGAAGTTCTATAACTAGAAAGGAAGAAAAAAGTGCATTGAGACCTGGTAGGACCTGCAGAGGTTCATAAAAATAGAGGTATGAAAACATATGTGAACTGAGCTGGTGTGTGCGCTTTTTTTTTTTTCAAATGGGAGGGAGTTACAAGTCCTGACTGCTCAGAACTCCAGTTTCCGGTGAGATTCTGGGGACCCAGACTCATACAGGAAGAAACTGGACTGTAGGCCATTGGGTCTGAAAGAGAAGTTGGCCTTCTCGCAGAAGGGTGCACAGAAATCATTGTTTACTGCTCTGGGGTGTGGGACTTGGGACATGAAACAGAACACAGCACAGAGGGCTGACTGGCAGCCATTGCTGTTTGCCATGCCCTAGCCTAGTGATTCCCTGAGACCCAGTCCCACCCAATTTACAAACCCACCGAACTGTGCGCAGCAGCTTTTGTATATGAATGGCCTGCCCTCTGGCAGCTTAACCTAACAAATTGCAACTGGGTGAGAGAACTCCAAAATTTCCAAACTCCAAGCAAAGAGGAGAAATCTGCAAATCTCCCTGTAGCTCCTCCTGGGTGGCCTCAGACAGTTGCTGACTTGCACTTCCTTGGAGATCCAGGAAACAGTGTACCTAGAGGTCAGTGTGAGATGACACCAGATTTCAACTCCCCACATACATACTCAAGAGGCAGACTCGGTGAGCACCAAAGGCCCACTGAAGTAAGTCCTGCCCCATAGGGGTGTCTCCAGCACAGCAGTTCTTCCATTATAGACAAAGCTAATCCTCACAGTCAATTGGCCTGGAGGTCAATTCCTTCCAGTGTACCAATAGCAATCCAGGCTTAAGTACCACAAGACTGGGTACCCATCCCACAAAAGGGTGTACCCAGAGTGTCCACCTCAGGTGATTGGGGAGGCGGAGCTACTGGGCCCTAAAGGACAATTAGCACACAAAGCCACAACATCAACACAAGGAAGCAGCCAAAATCCGGAGACAAATATGTCATGAATGAAAGAAATGGAGGAAAGCAAACTACTGGACATAGAGTTCAAAAGCACATTTATAAGGTTACTCAAAAATCTTCTACAAACCGCCGAGAAACTTAGGCCTTCAAGGATATTAATGAGAATGCCAAAAAAAAGTGGGAAAGGACCAGTCAGAAATTAAGCATGCACTGTCTGAAATAAAGAATAATATACAGAATTCCAATAGCAGACTAGAGGATCCAAAGAATCAAACCAAAGATTTGAAATATGAGAAAGCAAGAAACACCCAACCAAAAAAAAAAAAAAAAAACAAAAAGAAAAAAGAGCCCAAAAATGTGAAGATAGTGTAAGGAGCCTCTGGGACAACTTCAAGTGTACCAACATCAGAATTATGGTGGTGCCAGAAGGAGAGAGAGAATAAGATACTGAAAACCTATTTGAAGAAATAATGACTGAAAACTTCTCCCACCTGGTGAAAGAAATGGACTTATAAGTTTAGGAAGCACAGAGAACCCCAAAGGAATCCAAAGAGTATCACACTAAGATACATCATAATTAAAATTCCAAGAGCAAAAGACAGAGAACATTAAAAGCAACAAGAGAAAAACAGTTAATTACCTACAAGGGAGCACCCATACGATTGTCAGCTGATTTCTTAACAGAAACTATGCAGGCCAGATGGGAGTGGCAAGAAATATTTAAGTGATGAATAGCAAGAACCTACAACCAAGATTACCTATCAAAGCTATCATTGAAGGTCAGGTAAAGAGCGTCACAGACAAGAAAAACTAAAGGAGTTCAACACCAAACCAGGATTATATGAAATGCTGAAGGATATTCTTTAAGAAGAGGAAGAAGAAAAAGGTAAAGATAAAAATTATGAACAACAAAGTGATAACAAATCCATACCTATCAACAAGTGAATCTAAAAATCAAGTGAATAAAAAATCTGATGAACAAAATAAACTGGTGAATATAATAGAATTAGGGGCATAGAAAGGGAATGGACTGACAATTCTTCGGGGGTAGGGGGTGTGAGGGGTACGGGAAGAGATTGGACAAAAATCTTACACCTATGGATGAGGACAGTGGTGAGGGATAAAGGCAGGTGGTGGGGGGTGGGGAATCAGGTGGAGGGGAGCTATTGGGTGGAAAAAAGAGGCATATCTGTAATAAACTTCACAATAAAGATTTATTTAAAAAAGATTTTGTTAAAGTGAAAAAGTGATAGCACACTCTCAGAGAGGCAGAGAGCTGGCAGGCTGGAGGGTAATGGGTGCCTTGAGGTCCTTCCAAGACTTCCCTGAATTTCCTTGGGTTTGGGAAAAGGCAGGCTTTCTTTCCAACAATCCAATCTCTTTCCTGGCTTTGCCCAGGCTTGTGTCTGTGCCATACCCCATCCAACCCCATCCACTGCCTTTGCCCTGCCCCCATCTGATCTTTTCCCAAGATTCTCCCAGGCTTTTGCCCTGGCCATTGTATTATCACCTCTTTTGGCTCCTACTGCACATGCCTCATAGTTCTGCTTCGTCACTTGGCTTCTGCACATGCACTTGGTGAAAGGTCTGCCCCTCACACCATCTTGGCTTCTGCTGTACATGAAACTCAGTAAAAAGAATTTCCCCTGGCCATTTTCTCTCCCCCCCCCCTTTAATCCTGTGCAGCATGCCCCTCACCCCAGATGGCTGTAGGGCTATCTTTTATGCCTAGTCAACTAGGCAGGATGTTTTGCGCCAATCGGCAGAATACTGTCATTTACTCTCCAGGGTGACTGTTCTGTCTGCTCCTTCCTTTTTTTTTTTTTGTGCCAATTTTAAAGTTTTATATAAGATGTTTAATTGTCTATTTTATAGTACAGTTATAAAGTGCATACTCAAAAATGTCCAGTTATTTACTATACAGCATTTGAACTTTTAAAATTGCCCATAGAATTTGCAAAAAATTTGGGTTCTTCTATTTTGTGTGGCACCATGCTAGGTCTGTGCTCAAAGTTGGCTTCATCAACCTCTTCTATGGTGGCCCCAGAGGAGGGGGCCTACCTCCTGGGATGCCTCCTGCACTCTGGTACAGCTGGGTAATGATAGGGTTGCAAGCCAAACTCTTTCTGCTGATGTTCATATTCTTCCTTTTCTGCGGTCTGGTTCTTATCAAGCAAGTGGATGCTTTCGTGGTACCAGTCAAGAATCTTCCATTTGTCCTCATCCTTGATTTTTCCTTGAAGTTTTTCATCTTCAACAGTTGCTTTCATGTTGAATGCATAGGATTCAAGTGAATTCTTGGAAGACACCTTCTGCTGCTTCTCATCTTCGGCTTTGTACTTCTCAGCTTCTTGGACTATGCGCCAATGTCTTCCTTCTTCAGATGACCCTTGTTGTTAGTGATGGTAATCTTGCTCTCTTTCCCCATACTCTTATCCACGGCAGACACATTGGGGATGCTGTTGGCATCAATATCAAAAATAACGTCAATCTGAGGAACACCACGAGGTGCAGATGGTATGCCTATGAGTTCAAACTTGCCAAGCAGGTTGTTATCCATAAATCTGGATGAGCATGCCCGGCTGGGTGTTGGAGTAGGTGGTGAAGGTCTGTGTCTGCTTGTGGGGATGGTGGTGGTGTGCTTGATGAGGACCGTCATGATGCCACCAGCCATCTCAATGCTGAGTGAAAGAGGAGTGAGATCCAGGAGCAGCAGATCTTAGTCATTTTCAGATTTGTTTCCAGAGAGAATGGCTGCCTGTCACATAAGTGACAGCTTCATCAGGGTTGATGATTCTTAAGTACATTGAGACCAGCAATAGTTCAGCATTTTTTGGTGGCCGGATGCTGAAGTAAGCAGGTACTGTGACAACAGCATTGTTAACAGTCTTCTCAAGATAGACTTCTGCTATTTCTTTCATCTTTGTCAAAACCATGGATGACAGCTCTTCTGGATTAAAGCTTTACGTCTCTCCCTTGGACCTTGGACTTGCCAACATCACTCGCCATCATGAAAGGCCAATGTTTCATGTCAGACTGGACAGCAGCATCATCAAATCTATATCTAATCAAAGACCGTTGGCAGGATTCATCTCTACTAGTACTTGATTTTTTGTAGCACCTCCAATCAATTGCTCAGAATCAGTAAAGGCAACATAACTCAGGATGGTTCAGTTTCCCTGATTGTTGGCAATCATTTCCACTTTTCCCTGCTGGAATACATCCACACAAGAATAGGTGGTGCCAAGATCAATGCCAACTGCAGGTCCCTTAGACATGGTTGCTGGTGTGCACACACGGCTTGCACAGACCCGACTGGAACTGGTTACACCAATGTTCAATGAGGCCCTCTTCTGTTAATTATCTAACTGCCACCTCTCACAGAACTATATTCTATGTTTAAGAAGGCACAATAATTCTGAGCAACTTAAGGAGGAGCATGGAAGATGTTAAAAAGATACAAATTTCTAGAGGAGGTAAAACAATTTCTGAGATGAAAAATACAGTGAATAGAATGAATAGATTAGAAACTATCGAAGTAATGTTTAATGAGCTTAAAACCACAGTAAAAGAAACTATCCAAAATGAAACACACACAGAGAAAAAGAAGACTCTAAATAAGGAACAGAACACTGATAAACTGAGGGGAAAATCTTAACAGCCTACTATACATAAGCTTATGTCCCCAAAGAAAAGAAGGGACAGAAGGAAGGAAGAAAAAAACATCTTTTTATATATATGTAAAGCCAGAAATATTTCTTAATGTGATGAAAAAATTAACTCACAGATCTAAGAATCTCAATAAACATCAAGCAAAACCTCAACTAGGCACACAATTACCAAATTGCTTAGAACCAGTGAGAAAGGGACAATCTTAAAGCAGCCACAGAATAAAACATTATGTGCAGAGTTTTAAGGATGGCAGCGGATCTGCAGGAAACAATACAGGCACAAAGATAGTGGAACGCCTTTAGTACTGAAAAACCAAACCCACACAAAACA
Source organism: Lasiurus borealis (assembly GCA_004026805.1). Classification (NCBI taxonomy): domain Eukaryota; kingdom Metazoa; phylum Chordata; class Mammalia; order Chiroptera; family Vespertilionidae; genus Lasiurus; species Lasiurus borealis. The sequence continues at coordinate 46,125 of PVJN01012289.1, forward strand.
TTAACCTAGAATTCTTACTCAGTGAAAGTGCATTTCAAAAGAGAAGGGGAAAAGAGACTTTTTCATACATACAGAAAAATAAAAGGTTTTTATTACCAGCAGTCCTGTATTCTAAGAAATAATAAAGAAAATCTCTCAGGCAGAAGAATAAGATCAACACAAATCTGGAACTACAAAATGTAATGAAGAGCACCTGAAAGCATAAAAACGTGGTAAATATAACATATTTTCTTCCTAAAAGAAATGGACCATTTTAAGCAGAAGTCATTACCATGTGCTGTGGTGTTTATAACCAATGTATAATGTACATCGCATTTACAAAATCAGAAAAACAAGAGTGGAAATAGAAGTGTAGTGTTTCTAATACTACATGAGAAGTGACATAATATTATTCAGAGGCACATTATGATAAATTTAATTTGTATGATAAAAATAGCAAAGTGCTGCAGAAAAAGTTACTGTAGATACTATGAACATTAAATGGGTAGTTAGAAATTTTTATTAACTTCATCCTAATAAATCTGATAACAGATAAAATAATCAAATTCTTTGGAAGAGCAAACTTAAATACTAAAACTTAAGATTTTTGAGAACATGAATATTCTTATATGTAGTAAACAGTTTGTATTTTCTGGTAAAATCTTCCCAGGAAGAAGAAATTCAAGCTCAAATGGCTTCATGAGTGAATTTAACTACACATTTAATTACGAAATGACAGAAAGTCTACATAAAGTGTTCCAGAAAAATTAATAAAATAAATATAGCTCAGGAACACAGACACATGGAAAAAATTAACAAAATTTGAACAAAGTGAACCCAGCAATAAATTAAAAGGAAAACATATCATGACCAAGTCTGACTTAACACAGGAATAAAATTCTGGTTCAGTATTCTAAAAATCAATCAACATAATTCAAATCAACAGATAAAGAACAAAAAGACCCATGTGATCATTGAAGAAATGCAGAAAAATCATTTAACATCAACTTCTGCGCATGGAAGAAACTTTTAGTAGACCTGGAACAGAAGGGAATTTCCCTAATCTGATTTAGGACATCTACCAAGAGTCTTCAGATAACTTAGTGAACTTACCTCTACTTTTCACTGCATACAGAACTTAACTCAAAATGGATATCATGCAAAATGCAAAAAAATATAAAGTGTAAAATTACTTAACTCCTAGGAGAAAACCGAAGGGAAATTCTTGGGTTCAGCAAAGATGGCTTAAGACACCAAAAGTATGATCTATGAAAGAAAATATTTTTACATTGGATTTTATTAAAATTAAGTCCTGCTCTCAAAGTTTTAAGATACTAATTTAACAAACCACAGACTTGGAAAAATATTTGAAAATACCACATCTGATAAAGTTAATTGCTATTCCAAATATACAAAGAACTCTAAAAATTCAGTAATAAGACAACAATAGACACTTCACTTAAAAAGATATGTGGATATAAAGTGAACATATGAAAGGTTTTCAACACCGTAGTCATTAGGGAAATGCAAATTAAAAACCACAATGCGATACCGCTACATACCTATTAGGATGGATACAATTTCCAAAAGAAAACTGAAAATGCCAAATACTGGATTCATTATTGGAGGAATTGCAAAATAGTACGGCTACTTTGGAACACAGCAGTTTGTTATAAAATTAAGCTTTCATTTCTCATGCAATTCAGAGGTCTCATTCTTAGGAGTTTACCTAAGTGAAATGATTATACAAAAATCTGCCCACAAAAGTTTAGAGCCTCTTTATTTGTGAATTACCTTAAACTGGAAGAACCCAAATGTTTTTGACTATAGACATATTGTGTTGTGTCCATCAAATGAATAGTAATGAACTGATTCAACCCGACTGAGCCTCAGATGCCTTAGGGTCACTGACTCAAAGGCTGTATATATTATAGGATTTCACCTATCTCACTTTATTTTTTTAAGCAAAAATATAGGAACAGGAAGCAGCTCAGTTGTTTCTGGAGGTGATGGGTGAGTTCAGAGTCAGCAGCAAAGGGTCATGGGAAAACTCAGAGGCATGGCAGAACTGGTTTATGAAGTGCCTGCAGTGGTGGTTATATTACTCTATAAGCTCATCAAAATGTGCAGAACTATACTACAAAAAGGATAAGTTTAACTGTCTATACATTTTACCTTAATTTTTAAAAATGAAAAAAAATTATTCTTAATTCTGAAATGGGGGTTGTACCAAGTATTAGAAGATTCCTTCTTTATTAAGGGGGGGGGGAGGGAGCAAAAGCATAAATAAAATTGTCCTATTTCACAACTTGGGGCACTTTGGGGCACAGAAAAATGGGTCTCCACCCTCCTGAGACAAGTGAGAGTGGGTGTTCTGAAGGCTTTTTGGAGGAAAAGATGATGACTTTGGTGACTCCCATTTACAGTGTACCTCGAGATATGAGTGCCCTAACATACGAGATTTTTGAGATACGAGCTGTCAAGCGAGCGATTTTGCTTTGAAATACGAGCAACATTTGAGATACGAGTAATCACCCGGATCGGCTGGCTACACTCGACCCACCAGTTTACCACGACTCCAGCGTCTCACAGTTTCCCACGCCTCAAGGTTACGGAACGAATTAAACTTGTATCTCGAGGTACCACTGTATTAGAAATCCCTCCATCTCATTCCGTTATTTAAAACGCTGGGGCTTATTCTTCACCCTCCGCCTGAAAGGACACAACTCTCCTGCTACCCTTTGCACAGACAAAGAAAATGACTTCCCTTCTGTCCTTCCACGAAGGTTCCTGCTCCTCGTCCACGCAGTCCGCTTCCGGGTTTTCATCAGGGAGGCTGCCAGGAACCCGAAGGATCTGAGACAGCGTGTTGACATCGGTAGAGACTGATTTTGACACATCCTTCTGACAACCTTCCGGTTAATTTTCTACTTTATTAAGACCCTTAATTAAATTAATATGGGCTGGAGAAACATTCTTGACAGAGTCTGTGTATTAGCAAACCAGGCCTCAGATTTCAGAGTCAGTGGTGAAGCGGGGCTCCGGAAGCCAGTAGTTTCCTGGGAGCCTGGGGTCATGAAAGGACTGAACGTGTAGCTCAGTGGTTTCCACTTGGGCCGTGATCCGAATAGAGAAGAAGGCCAGTATATGCCAGCTCCCCATGCTGAGCCCACCACCTTCCCTGCTGTCCATCCTCCATTCCCCTCCCCTTTGCCTTAATAAAGTGGTACCTTGAGATACGAGTGCCCTAACATACGAGATTTTTGAGATACGAGCCATTGAGTGAGCGATTTTTGCTTTGAAATACGAGCAACAGTTGAGATAGGAGTCATCGCGCGGATCGGCCAGCTGCACATGACCCACCAGTTTACCTCGACTCGAGTGTCTCATAGTTTCCCACACCTCAAGGTTACGGAACAAATTAAACTCGTATCTCGAGGTGCCACTCTATGTTTTTATTTCAGACCAACCTCACCATGGAAAACAGCTAAACTCTGGAGCAGCTAATCCATCCTGCCATGTTTAACCCTCGATGTGCCCCCTTCACACTCACAGACCTGGCTTTGTAGGTGTGCTTTGTATGTGAGGGTTGACAGATGAGGTGCCAAGATTCGTATCTTGAAAAATTCTAAAAATGATAAATGGATCATTTTTAATGGTCCTCTTTCACATCTCCCCATATGTTAGATTTAGCAGCCCATATGTCCCTTTGGCACCAACTCCATTCCCGCCTTGTGGACAACTTCCAACGTGAGGGTGGGGGAAGGTGATCGCAATCAAAGGCCCATCAGAGTCTGGAGATGAGGAACACCTGCCTCCATCCATTCAGTGCCTCAAGTCAAATGGTTTTTGTAAATGAAATACATTGACATTCAAATGTCATAGGAAAAAATTTAATTTTCCACCAGGTCCTTTTTTAATATAACACCCTGGCAGAGGCAGGTTGTGGGCTGCGTGCGGTCTCAGTATTGGTGGGTGCACGGAACTCACCCCCTTTGCGCCACTGGAATCAGTGACACACGCTCCATGCAGGCTCACAGAGGCTTTGAGACACAAGGAAAGTTTACCACTTTTCTTCACTGAGTAGCATCAAAATACAATGCAATGGATGCTTCCTACCTTTTGCAAGAGTGTCTTGTGGGTTTGTTTATGAATCTCCATGCGAATGTACCTGTTTCGAATTCGTTTAGCTGTGTTTTATCCCTTCGGTTAGTCATTCCATACGGGAGAATGTAGGGCCTACTATGTGCCGAGTATGACATGGAAGTGCAGAGATGAAAAACACAGTTTCTGCTCTCAAAGATGTCGCATATCTGTGCACCGAGTATAGTGGCTGAGGTTAGCACATGCGCGTATGGTCATGTTTAAGAAACCAGATTCAACAGAGTTAGGCCAACAAAGTCATTCTGAATCCCTAATGCTAATGCTGATTCTTGATGGATGAGAAAAAGATATTGGAGTTGACAAGCATGTTGGAGAAGTATCATAAAGACGGGTATCATGCAAAGGTGTGGCTGTGTGTGCAAAGCATGGAGATGCAAAGCAGCAAGTGAGAGTGAGGAGAGAAGGCCCTTCAGTTTAGGAGGACTTCAAGATGCAGCTACAGAGGAAAGCAAAAACAGCTCACGAGGCTCATGTGCAGCAAACCAAGAAATGTGAACTGGAAGCTTCGAGGAGGTACTGGAATATTTTAGGCAAGGAGGTGATCTGCTTGGCTTTTGCTTGTCATAGAGGCATTGCTGGTGGCGGTGTAGAAGAGGGAGATAAATCCGGGGATGTAGAGTTTGAGACAGGAAGCAGTGGGGTGAGAAAGGAAGAGGTTGGGAAAAAAAAATAACCAAGTTGGAAAGGAGAGCTTGAACCAGGAGGAGAAAGAGGAGGGCAATGCTTGACAAAAGCTGTTGCATTTAAGCAAATGAATAAAAGGAGAGCTGCTGTCAGCACTAGTCAAGGATATAGAACTCCTGAAAAGGCTTTTAGAAAACTATATCTCCTACAGATAAAATATCAACCGTCTCCATGGTTACAGCACATAGCCTTGTATCGGGCGATCCATATCTTAAGAACGTATTGCTTTACCTTGAACGCTTTATTTTTATGCACACTAGAGTTGTTTGTTGGGGGGGTGGGGGGGGGGAGAGAGCAGAGCATCTCTGAAGGGATCTAAAGAATGTTTTGTTTCTGTGTGGGAGATGTTAGGCGCTGCACTAAGAATGAGGCCCTGGGCATTAACTCTTCTAATTATGACAAAAGTCCTTTGAAACAGCATTCTTGTCAATGCTGGTAATGATGAAGGAGACTCAGGCACAGAGAGATTAAGTAACTTGGCTGAGATCACACAACTAGTGAAAGGAAGAACCAGAATTCCATCCCAGCATTCTCTCCTCTTT
>PVJN01012290.1:0-19392 GCA_004026805.1 Lasiurus borealis
AGGAGCAGGGTGAGGGTGATTGTCCTTGATCCGGAAGCTCCGGGGCGGTGTGTCTGTGTGCGAAGGCACAGAAGGAGGGTAATTAAATGTCCGATGCAATTTAGCGGCGTGCCTCTCCTGCTGTTTTTCCGCCTTTGCTCTTGGAACCGGCGCCGGCCCGGGCCCGCCCCCGGTGCTCAGCCTTCTGAAGGTTTGGCAGCTTCTCTGATGAAGTGCCAGGTGTGCCGCCTCCTCGGCGCTCACATCTTCCAGCCGACGCAGACCGGCGCCCCTCCCTCTGCGCGAAGTCTCCACGCGTGTGCGTTCCCCAGGGGCAGCGGCCCCGCCCGGACGGAGGGCGGTTAATGAGACATCATCCTGCGCCCAGACACAGCCGCTCTGGCTGGAGAGCCCATCTGGCCGGGACTCCATTTGAAGCTGTCTCGCTGCTGCCCAGGGCACTTTCTCCTGGCGGGCGGGCCTGGCACACACCCCTCCTTCATCACAAACATAGAAACCTCTGCACCCCCAGCCCCGGTCACCATTACCTAAAGCAGCCCTGCCCTGCCCAGACCGGTGTGGCTCAGTGGATAGAGCGCCGGCTTGCGGACTGAAAGGTCCCGGGTTCGATTCCGGTCGGGGGCATGTACCTTGCTTGCGGGCACATCTCCACTGTGGCGCGTGCAGGAGGCGGCCGATCGATGTCTCTCTCTCAACGATGTTTCTGGCTTTCTATCTCTCTCCCTTCCTCTCTGTAAAAAAAAATCAATAAAATATATTAAAAAAAAAAAAAAGCGCCCAGCCCAGCCCCGCCCCTCGGTCTGTACCCCCAACCAGTCTGGGGGCCTCCCAGGGACCCTAATCCAGGAGAGGGAAGCCGGGCAGGCCTGGGTGTCAGAAGGAGATGTGGTTGCCGATGTGGCCTTACAGGCGGGCACTTGATGGCAGGCCCAGGGGCTGTGACTATGGGCCGCTGTCGGCTCTGCCCGGAGGGAAAGGCCAGGACTTTGGCTGCTGTTCCCCATGATGAATAACGAACAGTGAGCCGCAGGACGTGTGGGTATAAAGATGGCTCTTCTCAGCGGATCTGCGGACGAGGGACCGGTTTTCTACCTTCCTTGCCGGCGGCATCTGACACATGGGTTCATGTTTCTTTCTTTTTTTTTTTTAAATTCCCGGAAAGGAGATCTGATCCTGGAAATTGCCGCTCAGAAGAGCAACACCTGGCAAATGACACTCCTGGTAGAATCACCGCCTGCTGTTTCCCGCCTCAGCCACACGCTGACGGGTACCCAGGCTCTGCTCCCAGGAGCGTGGGGAGCACCGAACCCCAGAGGGGCCCGGTGACAGCTCTTCCACGCCCACAGCGTCAGAGGCGCTCGGGGATTGGAATTCCGACGCAGATGCTGGATTCCCCGCTCTCAGCGGTTTGTGGCTGAAGAAAGGGGTCACCTGGGCAGGGGAGGGAAACAGCCACCTGCACGCACGGCCTTTGACTTTGTCCTCCCCTCCCCACAGGAGGCATCCAGACCCCACAGCAGGTCCCAGGGAGATCCTTCTCCGGGCAGGTCGCCCCTGGTCGCCGGTGGTGATAAACAGAACAAACACACACTGACCGCTAGTCCAGTGGTTCTCCACCTTCCTAAGGCCGTGACCCTTGCACACAGCTCCTCATGGGGTGGTGACCCCCAACCATGAAATGTTGCTACTGTGATGCATCGTGATGTCAATATCTGCATTTTCCGATGGTCTTAGGCGACTCCTGTGAAAGGGTCGTTCGACCCCCAAAGGGGTCGCAACCCACAGGTTGAGAACCACTGCGCTAGTCACAGCCAAAGAGGGCCTCGGCCCTCCAGGCAGGAGAGCGCGCGGGGCTACAGTGTACAAGATTCTGGACCCGGCGCTAGTTCTAAGACAGAGCTCTACCACACAAGGAAATGCCGCGAAAGTAAAGACTGACACCACACTCCTCGGACAAGAGCTTCACAGAAGCTTCACAAAACCTCAAGGACTAAAGCCCAACTCGACAGGAAAGGAGAATTCTATAATGATAAAAAAACAAAAAAATACTTCACAGAATTCAGCATCCATCTCTAGTTAGAGCCAAATAAAAGAATAAGCAAGATTGAATTAGAAGAAGCAGGGGCTCTGTGTTTAAAAGCCATTGAGAATGTTGGAAAAGTGACTCTGTAAGACCTGAACTAGGTGACAACTTGTCTCAAAGAATGACAAGCTAACAATCAGACCTCTGACCCAAAGTGCAGTTACTTAAATTAGATCAAGACCTAGAAAGCAAATATTTGATTGTTACATAACAATTTGTATAACTCAGAGATTAAAGAGGTACAACCAGTTAAAGAAATATTCACACATACACATATTTTAAGGCTATAAATTTACCTCAAACTACTGTCATAGCTGCAACCGTGTCTGAAAACTAATTTGCTTACAAAGTGGAGATGGGAAGTCACCAACAAGATTAACTAATTAAAAGCAATGGGAAGAAAATAATAATCAAGACAGAATCCAATAAGAGGAAAACAAGTCATGAGTAGGAATAATCAACAAAGATTTTTTAAAAATCCAAATTTGATCAATGGGTCCCCAAAATGTACAAACTGTTATTTTACTGGCAGGAATTTTTTTAAAAAACAAGGGGGAGAGAACAATAGATATTAAAGCAATAGTAAGGAACATTACTAATAATTTTCCATCGATGAATTTATATATTATTATATTTTATCTTTATTGTTGACGGTGTTACAGATGTCTCCCACCCACCCCCTTTTTCTCCATCCATCAGGTCCCCACCCCCTCAGACCTTCCCCACATTATTGTCTGTGCCTGTGGATCAGGCATATAGATAATCATAAAAGCACCACATGCTAATTAGACCAGACGTCCTTCTGGACGAGGCCGGGGCTGTGAGAGCCCGGGTCCCAGGTGCCAGAGGGAAGCCGGTGTCCGCAGCCGGGGGCAGGAAGGCCCACTCCTGCAGGAAGTCCATGCAGCGGGCCTCCCGGGTGCCTGTAATTCTTCGGTTAGCCTCTGCCCACCCTCCTCCCCCCTCCCTCTGAGACCCCTCAGCCTGCACCAAACTTCCATGCCTCTGGCCCTGTTTCATTCGTAATCGGTGGGAAGAGCCTCCTGGAGCCTGAATGTCTCTGTGAACGGCTACAGGAAGCTTCTGTACGTAGGCATGCGTGCTGTCTTTTCAGCTTGTAGGGACTTTCTTTCTCCTCGCCTCGCTCGGCCTTCACAGAAGGAAGAAAGACCTTCGGAAATACGGTGTCGTCTGCAAGGGCAGCAGCTTGCTTTTAGAACAGTGCACGCAGCCCCGCGTGTCTGCAGACTCCTGGTCTGGGGGCCTGGGCCTGTGGCTGTGCAGCTGGGCTTGAACCCACAGGCAGCGTTCACCGAGGGCTGGGTCCTGGCTGAAACCAGACTGATTCCAGCTGCAGCCGTAAAACTCGAACCTGCGCAGGGAGGAACTCAGAGAAAGGGGCGTGGCTCTGAAAGGGGGTCCACATTTCTAACCGGAAGCTGCCTTTGGGGATATTGATTATTTTTTTAAGGTGACATTTCTTTTCTTTTTTTAAAAAAAAATATTTTTTTATTGATTTCAGAGAGGAAGAGAGAAAGAGAGAGAGATGGAAGCATCAATGATGAGAGAGAATCATTGATCGGCTGCCTCATACACGCCCCCTAGTGGGGATCGAGCCCGCAACCCAGGCATGTGTCCTGACCAGGGATCGAACGCTGACCTCCTGGCTCCACCACTGAGCCCCGCCAGCTGCCTTCGGGCCCATGGATTTTATCAGCTGGTTATTAAGAAACCAGATTCAGAAAGAACCTCTGCCCTCCCTCTTTCCTGCCCCAGAGATGCAGATACAAACACCTGCTCCCGGGAGGGAATCTGAGGGCGCAGCCTGAGCCTCATTTAAGTCAAGTGCGGTCAGTAGAGGGGCGTCAGTCAGACAGGGACCTGTTAGCTGGACGGGCCCGGGGCCACGGTTTCCGAGGTGCCTGCCAGAACCTCCCTGCCTCGTGTGTCCGGCTCTTCCTCCACCACCTACCCATGGCCCCTTCTCCCTTATGAGACCTCATACCCCACCTCCCGCCTTTCTCCTCTGTCCGAAAAGTCTCCCCGTGTCCACATGTGTATCCCAGTGCCGCCTCCCTGTCTCCGGAGCGTCCGTGCTCCTGTGCATTCCCCACACACAGTATTAAATGTGATTTCCTCCTGTTGATCCGTCTCTGCTAATTTGATGATGAGCCCAGCGGGGGGGACCAGAGGAGGTGGTGGAGGGGAGGAGGAGGAGGGTATGAATTCTCGGAGCCTCCGCAGCAGCATTTACTTCGTGACAAATGGAGCCTGCTTTTACTTGCTGGTAAGTTTCATTTAAAAAATAAAATAAAATAAAATAGAATGAAAGCTCATCTCCATGCAGCATAACTCATTAAGGCCGCCGCATAATTAATGCCATTAAGTGCTCCTGGAACAGCCGTCTGGCGGTGGCTCGGCGGAAAACCGTGCCGGGGACGGGGGCTGAGATTAAACCGCGGCTGCACGCCCAGCTGGTCACTCTCGGGCACCGCGCGGCCCCCACTGACTCCCTGGCAGCGCGGCCTTTTTGCACTGGTTGTGTCTGCTCTTCCTCCTGGAGCACCAGGCAGGCCCAGGACGCTTGGGGGAGGACGGTGGGAGCGGGGAAAATCCAAGGTGGTTCTGCAGCGCCATCTAGCGCCCGAGAGGACTGCTGCGACCTTCCTGAGGGTGGGGGAGCAAAGCCCTTTTTGCCTTTCTCTCCCGGGCATTTAGGGGCTGGGGTGCAGGGGGAGCGGGGACCGATCCCCTCGCCGCTCCTCCTTGAACCCGGAGTGAGGGACACCTGGCCGTGCCCACAGCCTCGCCTTTCTGGCCGCTTTTTCACCAAAGACCTGCCTGGAGCAGCCGGGAGAGGAAGGGAGAGGGAGAGACAGAGAGAAACACCAATGATGAGAGAGGATCATGGACTGGCGGCCTCCTGCACGCCCCCCACCACTGGGGATGGAGCCCACCACCCGGGCCTGGGCCCCGACCGGGAATCGAACCCTGACCTCCTAGCTCATCCGTAGGCGCTCAACCTCTGAGCCAGCCAGCCGGGCTCACCTTGATTTCTGGCGGGACGGGCTTTGCCTGAAACGGTGTAGGAAACCACTTTCTTTCAGATCCAAGTGGTGCCACCTGCTTAAGGGAAAGCAGCTTCAGAAGGAGCCACGCGATTCTCTGTGGCTCACGCCTCTCTCTCCTAATCCACTGCAGGTCCTTCCTGAGAGCACGTTTTCTGCACGGACGGAAGGAGAGGGCCCTTTCCAGCCCCCCCAAACCCCTGTTCCTGGATGGGCAGGCACGGGGACAGCAGAGGGATCTCACAGACCCCCCCACCCCCTGTTAACCCCCAGATTCCAGCTCTCCTGGTCCCAGCGGTTCTCAACCTGTGGGTCGCGACCCCTTTGGGGGTCGAACGACACTTTCACAGGGGTCGCCTAAGACCATCGGAAAACACAGGTATTTACATGATAATTCATAACCATAGCAACATTACAGTGATGAAGTATGGCTGGGGGTCACCACCACGTGAGGAACTGTACGTATTAAAGGGTCTCGGCCTGAGGAAGGTTGAGAACCACTGCCTGACGCAAAGGAACGAGAAACACAGGCCAGGGAAAGGGCTGTGCCCTCTGCTCTCCGGGAGCGCCCGGTAATCCGTGACAAATTGCCAGGATTATGCGCCTCTGAACCTGCCCGGGCGGACTGGGGAGGACGGCGGCATCCTCAGGGTGGACACAAGGTCATCGGATCCAGAAGACGGTGTGCCAGCAGCAGCAGCCTGAGGAGCTGATGGTCCGTGACGGAAGGGCGACAGGAGAGGGGAGACTGGGGGAGGCGTTAGCCCGCTGCCCGGGGGGTGCAGGCAGGACACGCGCCCGGGTCGGCTGGCCTGGCAGACACGGGCCACCCTGGCAGACACCAGGCCAGGCCGGGCCGGGGCCTGTGCTGCCTCCCGGCCGCGGTGGGCTCTGGCTGAGGTTCTGCTCCCGGGGAGAGCTGAGCGGAAAAGCTTCGTTTCCGGCACCGGCTTCAGAGGTTGCTGGTCACACTGTGACTCGGGGGAACAAGTCCCACCGATCAGCTTGTGGAGCCGTGAGCACGGGACTCAAAACCCTGTTTCTGACAAGCTCTGGGCTCCCTCAGTAAAGGCTGCGGGCTGCGGGCCGGCGGTGAGAGGAGGTGAGATGGTCGGCGCCCTCTGAGGACAGCGTGTGTATGACGGGAAGGGGCGGTAGGCACAGTCGCTGTGGGTGCCCTCTGCAGGCCTGAGCCGTTCCAGAGAGAACAGGGCACTGCCCTGGCTGGTGACCACTGGTTGGAGCATCTTTGCTCTGTACACCAGAAGGTGGCGGGTTCGAATGCAGTCATGGCACGTGTTCAGGTTGCAGATTCTATCCCTGGTTGGGGTGCGTGTGGGGGAGACAACCAATCCCTCCCTCCTTCCTTCCTTTCCTCCTTCCCTTCCTCCCTCCTTCCCTTCCTCTCTCCTTTCCTCCCATCCTCCCTCCCTCTTCCTCTCTGCAAAGCAATCAATCCCATCTAATAAAGAGGGAATATACTAATTGACCCTCACACTGTCACAAAGATGGCAGCGCCCACAGCCAAGAAAGAAGGAATATGCTGATTGACTGCCACACCCTCAGAGATAGCAGTACCCACAGCCACAAGATGGCGGCACCCAGTCCCCTCAGCCCCACTGGGACAACAGGTAGGCCCAGCCACCCTGCGTGCCTGCCTCCGGAGTCCCCCAGTCCCTCAGCCCCCAGCCGCCCAGGGCCAGCCAAGACTCAGGTAACCAGGACCGGCCGAGGCTGGCGCTGCTGGCAGTGGCAGCAGCAGAGGTGTGATGGGGTGTTGCCTTCCCCTGATCACCAGATTGCCTCCCGCCCCTGAGGGCTCCTGGGCTGTGAGAGAGGACAGTCTGAGCAGAGGGACCCCCGCCCCTCCAGTGCGTGAATTTTCATGCACCGGGCCTCTAGGAGCACAATAACTTTTTAACAGAATGAGGACCCTCCACCCCTGTGACAGGACACGTGCTCCTCCCTCCTCTGCCGGTTACATCAGCCCCACGTGCAGCTCCTGACGGGGCCTCTCTGGTGCCAGGAAGAGGGGCAGTGGATGGCCCCCAACAAGACAGAAGGCTTGTCACTGAACCCCCGTCCTCCAGGTGTGAAATGAAGATGAAGAGGCAGGTGACCCACAGAACATGTTGGCAATCACTCCATCTTTCCCAGTGACCCTGCGAGGGATGGCCTCCGGCTAGAGGTGGTCCCCTCTGCCCAGGAGCTCCTCTGCAGCTTCCCAGACGCTGTTCTGTGCGGCCCGGTGTCCCGGGTGGAACTCACGGTGCTCGGTGAGGATCCCCTGCGGGCGGGACCCGTGTGTACACACACACACACACACACACACACACACACGGTACATCTTCATGGCTGCCATGTCTCCCATGGCTCCGTGTGGGTGTGGACAGACCTGAGACGTGGGAGAGTGTGTCTCACACATTTGGTAGCAGCGATTCCTGCCAGTGCAGGGACGTAGCATTGGGATGTACCAGACCCGTTGGGGCAAGTGTGCAGTCCCCTTTAAGAGGCTCTCGGTGCCCCCTTGCCCCCGATCCTGAGCGTGGAGAGGAGCAGAGGAAGATTACAGTGGGAAGAGGCTGAGAGTAAACAGAGCTGGAGCTCCCTGCCCCTCCGCCTGCCCTTCAATGAGTCACTTCACGATGTAAAAAGCCTCAGTGAGTCCATCTGTGAAATGGACACAATCACCCTTCTCCGAACTCCTGGCGGGATCGGTGTGTCCCTCACACAGAGCCCCGGAGGCAGAGCGGGCACCGCCCAGCACGGTGTCAATATCGGTCCCCGCTGCTCAGCCCAGTTCTCATTCCCCCGGCAGGTCCCCGAGGCTGACGACGAGGTCCGAGCCGGCTCACTCCGGAGGCATAAGACGGGCAAACACCACGTCCTAGCGTGAGGGATAAATAAGCTTCTCGTCAGGGAACCACACAGCCCGCTCCTCCGTCTGAAAGCCAAGGAGAGAGAGAAAACAAAAAAAGCTAAAAATAAAAATCAGTCCTTTGTCTCCCTTCCTTTTATGCGCTCGATCACAGCGTACACCCAGGTGACGCGTGTTCTTGCTACCGGTGCGCCGGCTAATTAGTGGGGAACGAATACATGAATAATGATCGGCCTGTCACTGTGTCCCGGCACCGCGTGACACCGCGGGCCGAGGCGGTAAACGCCCTCAGAACACTCCTCTTCACAGAGAGGACACGCGGGCCTCCTGATGGAGGGAGCGGACGCGGTCTCAACGGGGCGGTCCTGCCGGCATTGCCTTCCCCTGAAGCTGCAGGGTCTCCCCGCCGTTCACGGGACCCCGGGACGAGGCCACGGGTGGAAGGTGCCACCGGGATGCAGTTAACAAGGCCCCGAGAGCGAACCCACAGAGGGACAGGGGACGAGCTTCCTCCACAGGCAAAGCCGCCAGGAGGAAAGGAGTCCACTGGGCACACGGACTCAACGCACCAACCCCAGCCAGAACAGGACAGGGACAGAGAGCCCAGAAGTCATACAATGATGAGACAGCCGACACTGACCAGCCGGCTGCTGATACTGACATTTGTTTTAACGGTTTTAGGCAGGCAACGGCACCATTGTATTGTTTCAGAATCTCCATCTGCTAGAGGAGACTCTGAGATATTTATGGGTGAAATACGTTGAAATTCATCTTGCCTTTGCTTTAAAGTAGTCTTGGCTGGAGAACCTGTGTGTGTGTGTGCACACACGTTTGAGTGTATGTGTGCGCACACACACTATTCTGTGTAGAGAAACGAGATGAACCGTGAGTTGATAGTGGTTGAAGCTCTATGATAAGTGGGTAGTATACAGCGGCACCTCGAGATACGAGTGCCCTAACATACGAGATTTTTGAGATACGAGGCGTCGGGCGAGCGATTTTTGCTTTGAAATAGGAGCAACATTTGAGATAGGAGTCATCGCGCAGATCGGCCGGCTGCACACAACCCACCAGTTTACCTCGACTGGAGCGTCTCATGGTTTCCCACGCCTCAAGGTGACGGAACGAATTAAACTCATATCTCGAGGTACCGCTGTATGTGGGGAGAGGGAAGAGCAAATTGTAGAGGAAATTTGGAGAGAATGAGGCTACCCCATCAGCAAATGGCGGGCGGTGCTCTCTTTGCTTTCACCCAGGCGCAGGAAGCTAGAGGGGGTTCACCATGTGAAGAGGCCACTCCAGTGATTCGGGGACAAAGACCCAATGATTGTGTGGGTTCCCTCCTGCCCATTGCCAGTTCCCATACCCAGGAATCCCGGGTGAGAGGGTGTACCCTTCACAGTCAGGCTCAGCATCCTCACCCTGTCTGGCATGGTGTTTTTTCACCACAGTGAGACCTTCTCCACCCCTGTCCTCTACTCATCTCATCAACCATGCTTAGGCAGTTGCCAAATCAGATAAGAGAGCCGGAGATGAGTCAAGAAGGAGAATCGAGGGGACACAGCCTAGGCCACGTGTCCTGGGCTGGCATCCCTACAGCACAGGAGGATGGGCTGTGGAGCCCCTGAGACAGAGGGATCCCCCAAACTCGCTCCTGTCACAGGACACTGTGAGAGGAGCGCCAGCCTGCAAAGCATCAGGGTGTACCAGGTGGCTCCATGAGACGCCTGCAGGCAGGACACAACCCACAGCCCACAGCCAGCTCATCCCAGTGGCCCCCACAGGAGGCCAGGCAGGACCGGGGGGTGATGGTGTGGACAGGGCAGTGGAGACACAGCAGCCACCTCCCTGGGTAGCCTGTGGTCTCCCCGATAGATTCCCTGTTCCGCCTCACACCCAGGTCATTGAAATTCACAGATAAGCTGCACTGTGAAACTCGAGCTATTTAGGAAACTTTAATTACTTAACCCAAGTAATAAAATATTTATGAGGGGAAGGGAAAAAAAAAAAGAACATCTAGCAAGTCCATAAAGTAAACTAGCTGACAAATTAATTAGGGCTTAATTTCGAGAAATTTCTATCAATTGCCAAAAGCACGACAAATTACTTCTGCCATGAGCAGACCTTTTCTGTAAATTTTTCATTTCTGCCATGACTCGCCATTCCTGATTTTTGGCCATTTCTCATGATTTTCCCTTGGGAATATGAATGTTTCTATTGTAAAAAAAAAAAAGAATGGCCCCGTGCTTCCACTGATCTCTTCTTCTTCCCATTATTGCACTTAATGGATAAGAATCTGATACCAAAACTCACAGACAGGCAGCGATTATTTTAAAAGCCCAGGGGGACACACATTTCGGGGGTTGGAATATTGCTTGTACTAGTATTTCCAAGTTTCCTAAAGACAAAACGTGGCATTCCTGCAGACAAGCTGTGGGGGCCTCTTTCCACGTCCCGCGTGGTTCAGGGTTCCCGAGTCAGGGTTCGGGTTCTGAAGGAGGCCGCACGCTAATGAAATGAGAGACTAGAAAACATTAATTTGGCGATACTGGGGGGCCAGGCGGGAGCCTTCCTCTGGTGGAAAGGACTGCCACTTGCTCTGGCCTTTTTCTCCCTTTTATTAAGGCTATAGGACACACCCCTAGCCTTTAGGCAGGAAATAACAAAAACAGAAATTAACATGAAAACAAACAGGTAGAGGCTGCTTCAGCTAACAATGTTTTCATCTAAACAGAGAGTAATTAGCTCTGACCTTTCAGAGCAGTTAAGGTTGACCAGCCTTCTGGCCTCCTGTTTACATCCATTTACTGAGAACAATGTTTGGTTTCTGACAATAAGCATAGAACCAGGTCTTCAGATGCTACCGTTAACGTTTACCTGGGATCATTCCACAGACCTAATTTTCAAATAGTTGTGTGCATGTTATAAAAATTAATTGTAAAGCTTTATGAAACAGGTAATTTCTAGAAAATGTTCTATCAAAATTGCTCCAAGAGATATTAGAAATCCAAAGCAAAACAAAAATAGTATAAGGCATTTAAAAAAGTGTTCAGTTATACATCTCCCTTCAAAGTATAAGATCCAAATGGTTTCATATGGAAATAACTTCGAACTTCCACAAAAAATCACTTCAGTAACCATTTGACTATTTCATAACAGAGCAAAAATAAAACTTTCGATAGGTTCTTTAAAAGAATCAGCTAACATTAGCCTCAGAAAGTTGTAGATCAAGAGGATACGGCAACCAACCTCGTCTAGAATTAATTACTTAGGAAAACTATAAATAAAGTGGGATGAAATTTAGCATTACTTTACAATTCATTTGCCACGACCAAATGAGCTAGATTGTTCAAATTAAAGGACGCTTTATTTTTAGAAAATTGATTAATATGATACATTAATGCAATATGATAACAATAGATTTTGTGAAGGTATTTGGGAAAATTCTTTTTTTAATATATTTTATTGATTTTTTACCGAGATAAAGGGAGAGGGATAGTCAGAAACATCGATGAGAGAGAGACATCAATCAGCCGCCTCCTGCATGCCCCCTACTGGGGATGTGCCCACAACCAAGGTACATGCCCTTGACCAGAATCAAACCCGGGACCCTTCAGTCTGCAGACCGACGCTCTATCCACAGAGTCAAACGGGTTTCAGCGAGAAAATTCTTATATGTCAATGACAATAAGAGAAAAAAACAAGATTAAAATAGGTTGAAGATTTCTTAATCTGTGTGTGTGTGTGTGTGTGTGTGTGTCACACATTTGCATACAAACACTCAAATCTACACTAATAAAAGAGTAAGATGCAAATTGACTGTACCTTCCTGATGCCCACTAGCCAATCAGGACTGAGTATGCAAATTAGCCCAACAAAGATGGTAGGTTGATTTGCATATACAAGCTCCCAGCGGCCCGGGGTGGGATGGGATGCTTGCATTGTTGCCATGGTAACAACACAGTTGCTCCTCACCTCCCCAGCCACTCCAGGCCTCTGGGCAGCATGGGAAGGTGGAAAAGTAGCTCTGGGCCGAAGAAAAGGTGGTGCCGGCAGCCAGAGGAAGGAAGGCCCATTCTCGCATGAGTCTTCATGCATCGGGCCTCTAGTCTATTTATATTTACCAATATCTAAAATGAATACTGCATTTTAATAAACATATTAACAGTACTTACACACTGCTAGAGAAAGATAGATAGATAGATAGATAGATAGATGACAGACCAGGTGACCCCAGGCATAAAAGTAGTAAGACTGCAGAGACAGGAGCAGTCCCCAGCAATCACCATAATTCTGCCGTTGCAGGTCTCTCCTGGAACTGTGTGTTTTCTGGAGAGAACGGGAGAGATGGATGCACATTTCCTGACATAATGCTGTCATTTCGCGCATCCTGTGGCTACTTGTGCTAATGTCTGCCATTACTCAGTGAGCTGCTTTGGAGGAGAGACAGCCAGCAGAGTCTCAGAAACACAGAGCTTTGTATGGTAAACAGCGTTCCTCCTAAGAAATATACTTTTATGAACAAACTTTAACATTATAAAACTTTTAAAAAGATGATACAGCTTACAATGTTAGATGTTCTTTGACCCATGTGTAGGAGTAAAAAAAAAAAAAGGCAAATTGTTAAAATGTGTTATAAAGAGTTGAAGTTATAGACATTATTGACCCAAGGAAAATATTGGAGTTCTGTTCATTTAAGAATCACCTCATTAAAAATAATATCTAATCAATAGCACCAAGGCCATGTCCCAAAGCAGAATTTAGTACTCAACACGAGTGGGAGTAGGTGCCAACTCAAATCCATGATACATGGGTGATATTTTACGATAATTTTTGAGTCAGTTACTCATTTAAAAATGTATGCAATTATAGACTATCCTGTCAATTTCAACAACATAATGTTAGGTGCTTATAAAATAAATTATATACACACAAAAAAACATTTGGAAGAAAATATAGGTGATCATATAACCTTGTGGTTTGGGGAACATTTGGGTTGCTGGTAACTCTGTGAGTATCTGGGTGAAATCTCATGGGTGCCAGCCAGAGGCCGGGGACGGTGGTGTTGGCATCACCCACAACGGAGGCAGTGGGACTCAGTGTCACAACCGCAGTGCTCGACCCCACATTTAATGGGAATGTTCCCGTCCGTCCTTGGCCATGGAAACGACTGTACCGCTTGCCTGCTCCACCAATATTTACCAGCGTTCAACCGCACATTTCTGGAATCTTCTCACCAAAGCAGCTGTTCCTCAGCACCCTCCGTGCACCAAACACAATGAGCCAGCAAACCTGAGTGCCTTCTGACTTATACTGGAGGCTAGAGAAATCCTGGCCAACCATGACCCTCCACGGTGGGATCTTAGAGGAGAAGGCATGGAGGGCAGGACAGATCATTACAAAACTGGGTGGGGGTGGAAGGGAGGACCTGTAGCAGCAGGCATGAGCAAAGAAGAGAAATAAATGAAACTCTGGGGGGCGGGGGAAATGTTGCAGCTGATGTCACCAAAAGGGTTAGCATCCCACCTTCTTCTAGGTGTTAGCAACAGAGAGCAGAGATGATGCCTAAATAAAGCCTCCGCTAAAGGAGGAACCGAGACTCCGAGCAAACACAGAGGCACCGTAAAACGTGCACGCTCGCTTGTAGCCAAGGAAGGAGGAGTGAATCACCAGAGTCTTCCCACACCTTCTCTCCAGGGGAAACAGGGCACGTCTGTGGGAGGGAACATTAGCACCTGTGCCCATGGTTTGGGATGGGATTGGCCCAGGCTCCGGGGGACGGGGTGTGTGCGTGGAATGGCTAGGACAAGTGAACCCCGCCAAGAGGCTGAGTCGTGCATAGCGGCTGCAGGTACAGCTCTCCGGGGTGAGCCGAGGGGCGGGCAAACACCTCGCCAGTGGCGTGTTAGCTCGTCTCTGTCTCTGAGTCTCTCCCCAGCTCCACCGGAAGGAGCTAAGGCTCGAGGCGGTTCTGAAACAGGCGCAGGTCCCTACTGCCGCGCTCTACGGAGGAAGCGAGAATTGGACCAGAGTCCACACAAACCATGTGCCCGAGCGAGCGCCATCCCACCTTCTGCACGGACATTGCCACATCCAGGCACACTGTGGACTTAGTGTCCACTCTCCCCTCAAAGCCCAAAGGCACACCTCCTGTTGGACATCAGCTTGAAGAAAGGGGCGATGAGTTTTCTTCATTTTAGGACATTTCTCCCTGAGAGAGGCAGAATATTTCCATTCCCACGCAAACTGGCATTTTCAGGAGAGACGTCTGTTTTCCCACAGAGACGGTGACTCATCTTCTTCAGGTGGGAGTTTATTTCCAGCGGGGAACGTTCCAGAGGCAGCCGGGCGGCGTGAACCGGTCTGTTTCTCAGGAGCAATCAACAACAAGATGTTCAGATGTTTAATTAACTGCCGGCACGCGTTCGGATTAAAAGGAGCTGTCCGAGGTACGCGCTGCGGTTGAACGCTAGAGTGGTCTTCGTAGGGACCCTGGAGCAGACAACTTCCCGCTGACACCATCGGAATCGGTCATCAATGACAGGACGAGGCAAAGAGGCCCGTCCCTGTAAGCAGGGCGTGTGGGCAGCTGCACCAGGACGCCACACCGCTGGGTTCCACCGGCCCGGCCTCTGCAGGTGGGGGCCGAGGGTGGGACGCCGCAGAGACGGATGCAGGGACGGTGAGGTTTGCCAGTCTAGCCTGGGGACGTGGGTTGGCTAGAGGGAGTGGGGCCACCCCAAGCCCATGGAAATTTGGGAATATATAACCTCCTAGACCAGCGGTCGGCAAACTGCGGTTTGCGAGCAGTGGTTTGCCACTCTGTTGACTCATGAGTTTGCCGGCCACTGGGATTGGGGCTTCATCACCAGGAACAACCACAGCCTCTAATGATTGGAATCGAGAGTCTAGGTCAGTGGTCGGCAAACTCATGAGTCCACAGAACGGCAAGTCGCACTCGGGAGCCGCAGTTTGCCGACCGCTGCCCTGGACAAAGGAGCTGGCTCTCTCGGCTCCTGACTCCGGGGCTCTCACGCCTTCGCCTGTGTGTCCTCCATGGCCAGGGGGCCCGAGCAGCCGCAGGTCCACACTGCTTAGTCTCTGAGCTTCCAGGGAACCCTGCACACAGATGGGGTGAACTACAGGACATTCGCTACATTTGAGCCGTAAGAGCGATGTGGATGAGTAGATGAGATGGGAACATGTAAATAAAGCCCACAGCTGTGTCTAGTTCTATCTGTCTATACCAGGATGATTTCTCTCTCTCTCTCTCTCTCTCTCTCTCTCTCTCTCTCTCTCTCTCTCTCTGTCTCTATTTTCTTATTGTTTGTATGTTTAGGAAAAACTGGGGTAAAGTAAACCCAAGTATCACTCTTGACACTCAACAGCTTTCCTGACACACCCTCTTCTTCCCACCACCTCTGTGCCTAGCATCTCTCAAACCATACGCTTGTCCTCCGCTCCGTGCTCCGTGGTCTGGAGAGTGGCAGTGGTCGAACCCCTGACCCTCCTCGTCCCCAACTCCTTCCTATGGAGGTCCGTCTAAGTACAGACCCATCTAAGGATCATGGCTACTAAAATAGAAAAAATAACATGAACCAAAGTCACAAGATCATTTTTGTAACCTTTGCACTGACGACACGGGATTTCTCTTAACAGCTGTGCCATCCATCCCCACCTTTCACACGCGTGGCCTATAACAATAGCGAGAGGGAGGCGGGCGTGACTGAGAGATCCCGGCGCGGCCTGGTTTGGCCGTGGGATCTACGGCGGCTGCTGCTGAGGCCGACGCAGGGAAACAGGTCGGTGAGAGATTTCTTTTTAATTAATTCTGATTAAATATTCAGCGAGACCCATTCCTATGCCCCAGCACACCGCCGCTAACGACTCCGGCAATGCTCGCACAGTTTCCTCTGCTAAACGGTTTCCCTGTAGCATTTTCTTTTCTCGGCGTGTGAGGGGGGAGTGTTACGGAGAGGAGTTTTCTGTGTTTTTATAAATTTATGGTCCCCGCCGAGGAGATGCCCTGGGGGGCGCTGGGTAAGTGCCTCTCGTCCATCACCGAACACGTGGGTGGGCGAAGGTCTCCCCGGAGCCCTCAGACCCCCGTGGCCACCATCCCTCTCAGCCACAAGTTTCGGCTGGAGTGGGAGGACCCAGGTGCCTCTCCTGGCACAGAGCCCAGGAGAGCGCCCGAAATGTCCCAGCATGCATCGAGCCGGAATGTAGAGAAGAGGCTCGGGGAGGGATGTTGAGGCCGAGGGTGGGTCCGCAGTTCCTTGAATACAGTGGCACCTCGAGATGCGAGTGCCCTAACACACGAGATTTTTGAGATACGAGCCGTCGAGCGAGCGAGCGATTTTTGCTTTGAAATACGAGCAACAGTTGAGATAGGAGTCATTGCGCGGATCGGCCGGCTGTACACGACCCACCGGTTTACCGCAACTCGAGCGTCTCATCATTTCCCACGCCTCAAGGTGACGGAACTAATTAAACTCGTTTCTCGAGGTACCACTGTTTCGCGCACTCGCTGGTGACAGAGGTATTGCTATTGTCTCGGTTTTTAGCATACAACTTAAAACAACGGCCATAAGGTCCAAGGGCAGATCCCATCCTCAGGACGGCGCGAAAGCTCGGGGCGGTGGCCCCAGAAGAGCTGCGTCTGTTCCCGGCTCAGGAACTCCCCCTCCACATGCTGGTCACGCTGCTCCCCTCTCCCTCCCTCCGGTTATCCGCGTGGAAATGGAAGGCGTGCTCCCCAGGACAGGCCTCCGGAGTGAGGAGCACGGAGTGATGTTTTTCAGGCGGAAGGGCCCACGCTGTCCGGACCTGATGGTACTTTTGTCCCTGATGCACAGGCGTGTCCCTGCAGGACGTGTTTACCGTGACATGCAGAGCTGGTGTGAAATGTGTGTGTGTGTGAGAGCAGGAAACCCGTGATAATGTGTGTGTGTGGAGGGGACCCATGATAATGTGTGTGTGTGAGTAGGAAACCCGTGATAATGTATGTGTGTGTGAGCAGGAAACCCGTGATGTGTGTGTGTGTGTGTGAGCAGGAAACCCGTGATGTGTGTGTGTGTGAGCAGGAAACCCATGATAATGTGTGTGTGTGTGTGTGTGTGTGTGTGTGTGTGTAGGAAACCCATGATAATGTGTGTGTGTGTGTGTGTGTGTGTGTGTGAGTAGGAAACCCGTGATAATGTGTTTGCGTGAGTAGGAAACGCAGAGGCGCTTACAAACACACAATTAAACCGAGAGAGTGAACCAGACAAGGTAGCAGGATAAAAGCCAATACACCAGCCAGTTGTGATTTTATGTGTAAGCAGCACACAGTTTGGAAGCACCATTTCAAAGCAATGCAATTTCAATAAGATCAAACACGTAAAATAATTGTGAAGAAATCTACAAAGAGGCGTTCAAGATTGCTTCCCAGAAAATTACAAAACTTCATTCTGCGAAATGACAGAAGCCCTGGATGCAGGGGTGGGTGTAGGGTGTGACGATCGATGGAAAAGGCCAGGACAGCGGGTGATTTGTTCCAGTCATGTCCTCATCTTCTCTTTTTTTATATATATGATTTTTTTATTGTTTAAAGTATTACAAATACTAGTACATATGTCTCCTTTTTTCCTTTTTCCCCTATTGACCTCCCTGCCCCCGCCTTCCCTCCTCCCTTTTCTAAAGGCATCAAGACAGCTGGGGTTTGAATGAGGACAGACGCACACACGACGGAACAGACAACGAGTCCAGAGTTGCTCGCACCTTTGCATGGAAAGTCAATTTTCAACAAAACACAAAACAACTAACTAGGGAAACTGAAGTTCCTCCAACAAGGGGTGTCGAAACACTGAATGTCTCACCTGGAAAAGAGGGGGCCCCAAATTAGAACCTACCCCCACGGTCACTCCGTGTCAGTCATCAGGACAAGCGCGTTTTCACAAGGAGATGGAGTCCTGTGACCACAGGAGATTCCTGCACGATTTTACACTCAGCACTTCCAACGTGCCCACTTTTTTCCACTGTGAGCGCTTTTCACTGTGGTTCCACAGACACTTGGTTCTTCTACCTGCAAACCTGGATCCTTTCTCTTTAGCTCCACGGTGTCTGCTGTCCGCAGAAGCGGGCAGGATGCCGCAGCTGAAACCCCTGCTTCCTCCCAAACGCCCTTCCCCTCCAGCGTCCTCCTCGCTCCGGCCTCACTGGCCATGGCTCCCTGACCCCTGAGGGGACTGCGCTCAGGCCGCAGGTGAGCGTGGTGTGGATGGGCAGGGAGACAAGAGGAAATCCAGCTGAGACCGGTGTGGCTCAGTGGATAGAGTGTCGGCTTGCAGACTGAAAGGTCCCAGGTTCGATTCCGGTCGGGGGCATGTACCTTACTTTCGGGCACATCTCCACTGTGGGGCGTGCAGGAGGCGGCTGATTGATGTCTCTCTCTCATCGATGTTTCTGACTTTCTCTCTCCCTTCTTCTCTGTAAAAAATCAATAAGATATATTTAAGAAGAAGAAGGAGGAGGAGGAGGAGGAGGAGGAGGAGGAGGAAGAAGAGGAAGAAGAAGAAGAAGAAGAAGAAGAAGAAGGAGGAGGAGGAGGAGGAGGAGGAGGAGGAGGAGAAGGAGAAATCCAAAGAACCTGAGGGTGCACGCACACCTGTGAGATGCGGGCAGCTGCGGACGAAATGCGGTTCCTGGAGCAGGAAATCAGAATCAGGTGTGAGACTGCGGGCCTCGCCCAGGAGCCTGGCTATTCACCTCCACGGGGGTGTGACTGCCCCACCCTCCCTCCCTCCCTCCGGGGCAGATGAGGGGAGAGTGTGCAGCAGGAGCAGCGGGAGGCCTGGCCTCTGCACGAGGACCGCTTCTCAGACGGGCGGGGGCCCGAGGTGTGACAGGCCCTGGAATTCTCGGGGTGCCCAGCCCAGGAATGTGGCTCGCAGTCGACGAGACCATCCAGAAGGAAGGCCACCCTGAGAAGTTTGAGCCCTAGCTGGTTTGGCTCAGCGGATGGAGCCTCAGCCTGCGGACTGAAGGGTCCCAGGTTCAATTCTGGCCAAGGGCACAGGCCTGGGTGGCAGGCTCGATCCCCAATGGGGAGCGTGCAGGAGGCAGCTAATCAATGATTCTCTCTCATCATGGATGTTTCTCTCTCTCTCTCTCTCTCTCTCTCTCTCTCTCTCTCCTTCCCCCTTCCTCCCTGAAATCAATAAAGAAATATATTATTTTAAAAGTCTGAGAAATCAAATTGGGTGAAGACAAAGAGAACCAGGCACCTATGCTAACGGTGCTGCCTCATACTGATCCGATGGCCTGTGTTTATTTGGAAGGGTCACTGATCGATGTCTCTCTCTCATCAGTGTTTCTAACTC
>PVJN01012290.1:25274-51896 GCA_004026805.1 Lasiurus borealis
GGGGGGGGGGGGGGGGGGTGAGCGGACAGCAAGGTTTCTGGCCTTGCTCCAGCCACGTCCATGTCCAGGGGTGAGGGTGAGAGAAGGGGTGCTCGGTGCCCTCGGAGACGGTGGCTGAAGTCTGGACGGATGCCTTCCTCCAACGTCTTGACCAAGTACAGCGGTACCTTGAGATACGAGTGCCCTAATGAACGAGATTTTTGAGATACGAGTCGTCGAGCGAGCGATTTTTGCTTTGAAATACAAGCAACAGTTGAGATAGGAGTCATCGCATGGGTCGGCCGGCTGCACACGGCCCACCCGTTTACCGCGACTCGAGCGTCTCATCGTTTCCCACGCCTCAAGGTGACGGAACGAATTAAACTCGTATCTCGAGGCCCCACTGTAAGCGAGCCTGAACTGGACAACTTGCTTTTCAGGTTTCCCCCAGCTCTCGCCTCCAAAGACACCGGCTCTGCCTACATACACCACACACTACATACATCACACACACTACATGCATCTCACAATGCATGATACAGAGGCCGGTGCTCCTGTCGACGTTGTGCTGACCTGCCCCTTCTCCTTCTTCAGCAGCGCCCAGCACCAACCACCTTGACACGGGGAGGTTGGCTGCACGCCATCCTAAAGGCATCTAACACTCCTGAACGAAGGGTCCGTGTTAAAATAATGAGCACGAGAGGTCCTGTTCTGTCTATCTTACCACAATTAAAAATTTAACATTTTTTTAATATATTTTATTGATTTTTTACAGAGAGGGAGGGAGAGAAATAGAAAGTCAGAAACATCGATAAGAGAGAGACATTGACCAGTCGCCTCCTGCATACTCCACAGTGGAGATGTGCCCGCAAGCAAGGTACATGCCCCTGACCGGAATCGAACCCGGGACCTTTCAGTCCACAAGCCAATGGTCTATCCACTGAGCCAAACCGGTCTTGGCAATTATAAATTTTAGTGATAAGTTTTTTATGTGTATTTTACCACAGTTATAAATTTGAATGATAGGTGTGTTTTTTTAATGTGTATCTTACCACAATTACCAATTTTACACGGAGAAAACAATCAGTAGGTGAGAGAAGAGCAGGGAGAAAGCCGCAGTCGCTACCTGTGAAATCCTCCTGCTGGTGGTGATGCAGCTGATGCGCGAGGCAGGCCCGGGAAACGGTAAAGTCTCTTTTAAGCAGAGCGGCGGAGGGAGGACTGGGCAGATGAATAGCTCCCGGAGGTGGCAGCCGGGGTGGGCGCGATGGAGACGGACGAGGGATCCATCAGGCCCTGGGGAGCGGGCGGGAGATGGAGAGCTGGAAAGTAATCAGAGCGCCCCGTTTTCTTGTTTTCATTTTCCAATTTCTACTCCGTCGCGAGCATCCATTGCCTTCTTTCGGTCTGTCATTTATCTGTTCTCTATTTCTCCTGTTGAAAAACAAGCTATTTATTTCACAGACTGAAAAAAAAGTGGGAAAATTTCAGAGGTCATCTAGCAAAACCTCACATTTTATCGACGAGGAAACGGACTGCAGAAGAGATTATACCTGGGTCGCTGATGCCACAGAGTAAGACAACATCAAAATTAAATTCCGTGTCTGCTACCTCCCAACGCAGGGTAAACACCGCTCCTTCCAAACGCAGGGCAAATACTGCTCCTTCCGAATGCAGGGCAAATAAATACTCCACCCGTTCTAAAATGTTGAGAGTTTTTAATTCAAATGTACCACTTATCCGTACTTAAAAAAAAATAGAATGCTAAGTCCATTCAGTGCTAAGATCAAGGAGTTTTTCCAAAGTCTTTGGCCAATAATCACGTCTTGAGAGATCGTGTGTGTGTGTGTGTGATGGATATAGTGTGTGTGATGTATGTAGTGTGTGTGGTGTGTGGTGTATGTAGTGTGTGGTGTAGTATGTGTGGTGTAGGTAGTGTGTGATGTATGTTGTGTGTGAAGTATGTTGTATGTAGTGCTGTGAGATGTATATAGTGTGTGATGTATGTAGTGTGTGGTATAGTGTGGGTGGTGTAGGTAGTATATGGTGTAGGTTGTGTATGATGTATGTTGTGTGTAGTATTGTGAGATGTGTGTAGTGTGTGATGTATGTAGTGTGTCGTGCGCGTAGTGTGCGAGATGTATGTAGTGTGTGAGAAATATGTATGTAGTGTGTGATGTATATAGTGTGTGTATGAGATGTATGTAGTGTGTGGTGTGTGTAGTGTGGTATGTGTGATGCATGTAGTGTGTGTGTGATGCTTGTAGTGTGTGTGTGTGTGTGTGTGTGTGTTGAGAAGGGGAAGAAGGAAGTGCACTGGGAGGAGGGAA
The DNA here is from genome assembly GCA_004026805.1 of Lasiurus borealis. Lineage (NCBI taxonomy): Eukaryota > Metazoa > Chordata > Mammalia > Chiroptera > Vespertilionidae > Lasiurus > Lasiurus borealis. Next base: position 27,584 of record PVJN01012290.1, read on the forward strand.
CACAGGTGATAAAACAAAGAGGTGAGAGACCCTGACCTCAGAGCCTCACAGGGTCTTCGGGCCTCCACGACGTGACATGACAGAACAGTCACACGAACACGACCGGGACCACACAGAGCACGGCGAAGGGTGAGCCGGAGATGATGGGGGGCGAGGACTAACTGAATCACATTGTTCCAAAAGCGATAGGAGAGCCGCAGCCAGGAGAGTGGGCACCCGCCGGCGGCAGCGCATATAAATCACTCACAAAAAATCGGCCCGAAATCCACTCCACCTGCTCCTGCCGGCATCCCCCTCCCGCTCGCAGGCCCCGGGCCGGGGTGGACGGAGAACAGTCCGGGGCCTCACTGTTTTCAGAGTCGCCATCGCTGCCCCGAGCGGCCGCGGCCGCGGTGTGAATAACGTCGTCTGACCCCATCGCTCTCGGCTCCGCTCGCTGTTTACCGCTCCCTCAGGCGGAGAGCTTGTTCAGCGCGAGCCCCCTCGACACTTTATTCCCGTTTATACGTGTTGTTCCTCCCGGCGGCTCCAAAGTCCCATCAATTCTCCCCAACACACTTCCCTCGACCTTTCCCTGACCTCCCGGGCTTTACCGAGCCGTCCGGTTTCTGCTCCTGCTTCTCAAATCTGTGCTCACCTCTCTTCCCGGTGTGCATTAATTCCACACACACCCCCGCCCCAAGGTGGGCAGCTTCAGGCCTCACCAGACCACAGCCCTGCACACCCATCTGTGGGCACCTGATGGCAGGCCTGGTGGGCACCAGACCCCACGGCAGCAAGTCCTGCCCCATGGGGGTGTCTCCTGCACAGCGGCCCTCCCGCTGGAGTCACAGCTGGTCCCCACAGCCACTGGCCTGGAGGTCTGCTCCTCCCAGGGGGGGCACCACCAGCAACCAGGGCTCAGTTATAAGACCGGGCACACCGCCCTCACTGGGGCACACCCAGGGCGACCAGCTCAGGGGACTGGGGAGAGGCTGAGCCCCTGGGCCATCCAGGACACCTGCTACTCGGGGCCACACTACCAATTCCAGGAGACGGGCAGCTCCACCCCCTGCAGAGAAACAAACACGGGGAGGCAGCCAACACGCAGAGACAAAGAAACACATCACAAATGAAGAAGAGAAGAAATCTCCAGAAACGGGAGCAAGCAAACTACAGGGTTCCAAACAAGCTTCTAAGGTCGCTCAAGGATCTTCATGGGAAATGCAGGAGATGTAGAGAGACTTTCCGGGATCTCGGTGAGAATGTCACGGACACGGAGAAGGACCAGGCAGAGACGAAGCAGACACTAACTCTGTGGGCACCTCTTTCCACGTCCCGCGTGGTTCAGGGTTCCTGGTTCAGGGTTCGGGTTCTGGAGGAGGCCGCACGCAAACGAAATGAGAGTCCAGAAAACATTGATTTGGTGATGTTGTGGGGCCAGGCGGGAGCCTTCCTCTAGTGGAAAGGACTGCCCCCTCCCTTTGGCCTGCCGTCCCTTTTATTCAGGTTTGGGATGCACCCTTTGCCCAGAAGCAGGCCATTCCAGAAACAAGTAGATGATCTTTATCAGTCAGGATGGACAGGATGATTTGATGAGGAAGTTCATTGTCTCCATTAGAGAGGGAGTGGCTGGCTTTGACCTTTCAGAGCTTCCAGGCTGACCAGCCTTCTGGCCTCCTGTTTACATCCATTTAGTGAGAACAATGTCCTGGTTTCCGACATAACTGGAATAAGGAATCACTACAGGGCTCAACAGAGGAGCGGATCCACGGCCCTGCCCTCCGCGTCCTGATGGAGCCTGCTCCGGAGTAAATCCCTGACAGTGGGCCCGGCAGCCCGCCTCCCCTCCCCTTCCTCCCACGTGACCGAGCGGCCAAACCGATGGCTCCCAGAGGCCCAGCGCGCTGGCTGCCGGCCACCAGGTGGAGCAGGGGCTCCCACGGCCCACGTCCTTCCCACCTCCCGACCCTTCGAGAGCACTCGTTCCGGGGCGTGTATACCGCTCCTGTGCGTCTCTGACTCACGCATGGCACTGCCCTGCTTCCCCGAAAGTAAGACGTCCCCCAAAAGTAAGACCTACTTCCAGGTTTGCCTCTATAATGTCAGGCATCCCCCCGGAAATAAGATCTCCCCGATCATCAGGCCTCCCCAAAATATAAGCCAACCCCGCTCTGGAATAGAAGGCCCCCAAAGCTACTCTCAGGCGTCTGACTCCTGATTTAAAGAGACCCCGCCCTGCCCGAACAGCTCCGGCTGCGCTGTGGCCAATCAGGCAGCTGGTTGGTGATGACCACAACTACTGGACCGTACACAGGTCATCCATTTCCTTTTTTGTTGTTGTTCAACCATAAATGTGCACCGTCTTCTTCTTCATGGAAAAATAAGACCTCCCCTGAACATAAGACCCAGTGCCTCTTTGGGAGCAAACATGAATAGAAGACACTGATTTTCAGGGAAACAGGATGTACGCTTCCTAAGACCTGGTACGGGGTGTGGTTTAAATTTTTAGCCCCACGACAAACACATTGCCCACCCTCCTGGGTAGGAGATCAAAAGGTCGATGAGCCCCTGAGCAAAGGGGGGCACGTTAGCTTAGTGACACGGGAAAGGTGCTCTGATACCTGAGATGCAAGAGCTGGAGACCACAGGTCGGCGGCGAGCGTGACCGAGGACCGGCAGGCGGGCAGCCCGGGTGCAGGCAGCAGCGTGCTGGCTCCGCCTCGGCGCGTTCTGCTTGGCGGCACGGCTGCGCCCTGCGGCTGCGGCCCCAGAAGTTGCCTCTGAGATTAACTTTTCGGCTGACTCGACTCTGTGCCGCGAGAAGACGGAGGACAGCCTCTGGCGTCGATTCCTTCCACGCTAATTACCCGGCCGGCCGGCTCCAATGACCTTTCCAATAGAGGGCCCGGGTCAGCCGGCCGCCTTACGCTGTACCAGGAGTTAATTGTTCATTTGTCAACCTCATTTACAACTAATTAAAGTTTTCCTGCTGCAGAGAACAGTACAAGGTAACCCGGGTTACGTTCCTCCCCGGGGGGAGTGCAAGGGACGTAAACACCATCGGGAAGACGGTGACCTCTGTGTTTTGCGAATGCCTATGTGACAGCCGAATTGCCGGCCTGAGACGCGATTCCTTTAGGCGAGTTCCCCATGTGAGAGCAGTTTCCAGAACGCCTCCAAATTCTGCGACGTTCTAGCTAGAACAGTGGTTCTCAGCCTTCCTAAGGCCGAGACCCTTTAAGACAGCTCCTCATGGGGTGGTGACCCCCAACCATAACATTATTTCCGTGACTACTTCATCACTGACATTTTGCTCCTGTCATGAACTGTCATGTAAATATCTGATAGGCAGGATGTATTTTCGTTGTTACACATGGAACATCATTAAAGCATAGGGATGAATCACAAAAAAAAAAAACAATATGTAATTGTATATTGTGAAATATTTATTTCTAATGACAAATCAATGAAATTTTTTGTCTTGAATCATGGTGTAGCATGGGCAACCGTCTTCCTAGGACAACAGTAAACGACATGGCTACACTTTGCGACACCGAGGAGCAGTGTGTTGGTTCCTAAGACCATGGGAAACAGGTGTTTTCCGATGGTCTTAGGCGACCCCTGTGAAAGGGTCGTTCGACCCCCAAAGGGGTCAAGACCCACAGGTTGAGAACCGCTGAGCTAGAAGGACATACTGTGCTTCCTATAGACCGCAGGCCAGCCGTGCGGATGTGCACTGCAACCGGATCCAGACTGGGTTTTCGGGGGGCGGGGAGGGGGTGCTATGACTGTTTTATGAGGCGTAACCAGTGGTGCGTCCCCATCAATACTCAGCACAAAAAGCACAGGCCCGGAGGCTCCGTCGGGAACTGCCGTTTTACCGGGAATTTTCATGCCTCCTTCCCCGAAGCCTCCAAAATGGCAGGGATGTCTGCGAGGCGGTGAGATCGGACGCTGGAAAAGCAGCGTGTGTTTAGACTAAAAGGGGTTTTCTGCACATTTCACTGTTAACAGCCGTCAGGCACGGTACGCCGCGTGAAATATGGAGCTTTCTTTTATGGAGTGTTTTCTAATATCAAACATATTTCAAAGTTGTAAATTTTTGCTCTGGGAATATATATATATATATATATTTTTTTTTTTTTTTTTTTCCTAAAGGCATAGCGTGGAATGTTGCTCTCTTATGATGATGGCAAGATTGGCAGTTTTGCTTCCTGACACCGCAAATCCCCAATTAAAATCACTGTCTGAAAGAGCCCGCCACCATAAATAAGATTTTTGTACAAGGCCCGGGTTTCTGAGGCTAAAACACTGAATCTACTTCTAAATCTATAAGGTGCTTTGCAACGCTGTTATCATTCTCATTTATGGTAACGGTGATCTAAAATTTGAATGAGAGCCCTCCCTTCATTGCGGGCTTCACAATCGGTGTGCACAGTGGCCCGGACCGCTAGATCTATAAATACAGTAACTGCCTCTGTCCTCCGGGCACACTGGTTTTCTCCTCGGGAGAACAAAGGACTCACCTATCATTTTGGGGAAGAAGGCAAAGGAAGGCCTATTTAAGTTCACAGGGAGTTGAATTGGGCACCTCCCTGAAGTTTCTAGAATTAAACTGCATTACAATGATTTGTTTCTGTCCAACTAGGACCGAGACATGTGTTTTCTTTCTCTTGGCATCCAGAAACTAACAACAAATCCTGTGCGTAGAGAACTTTCAGAAATACTTGTGGAGTAGTCCATCCATCTCTCCATCCATCCATCCTTCCATCCCTTCCACCCACTCATCCATCTACCCATCCATCTATCCATCCATTCGTCCATTCATCCATCCATCCTTTCATCCCTCCACCCATTCATCCATCCACTCATCCATTTGTCCATCCATTCATCCATCCATCCACCCACCCATCCATCCTTTTATCCATCTATCCATTATTTTACCCACTCCCACAAGTATTTCTGAAAGTTCTCTACGCACAGAATTTGTTGTTGGTTTCTGGATGCCAAGAGAAAGAAAACACATGTCTCGGTCCTAGTTGGATAGAAACAAATCATTGTAATGCAGTTTAATTCTAGAAACTTCTGGGAGGTGCCCAATTCAAAACCCTCCGGAACACCGGAAATAGAACACAATCCATTCGCCTGAGAAGGCGCGTCCATGAACACAAGCCAACACGTGCCGGCCGCGGCGGTGAGATTGGAATCTCTCCTTCTGGGTGGGGGGCGGGGGGAGCGGAAGCGATGCCCGTGCAGACATTGTTACAGCATACCCCGTGGCCGTGCAGGCGGGAGGGAGAGGGAAGGGACAGTGGCGGGGTGGTGGAAAGGAGACGTTAACTATGAAATTATTTATGAGAGACGTGGCTGTGCACCACATTTTTTAATAGGACCTCTACATAATTCATGAGAATTAATAGGTGCACTTAAGTGGTTGATCTATCTGGTAACCTTGCTATAAATACAAAATAAAAATAAATAATAAAAATTCTAACACTTTCCCCAGCAGTGGCAGTAGCAGCTGTGGCCAGAAAGCAGGCGACAGAGCGGGGACTGCCCTCCCTCTCCCCCCTCCCTTCCTCTGGCCATGCGGCCCCAGAGCCACGTGGATGCGGACAGAGGCACGCACCGCGAGCTGGGCCGGCCTGTGTGCGGTTTGGGGGCCGGGACACAGGAGAGGCGCTCACGTGGACAGCAGCTTCCCGTGTCTCGGCCGGCGGAGGGCAGGCCCAACACAGCTTCAGAACAGCAGGCGGGAGGGAGGTCCAGAATTGGGGTGAAACAGCCCAGGGCTCAGGGCCTGAGGGCAGGGAGCAGGCCACGCAGGGAACCCAGCGGAGAGTGTCCAGCGAGAGGGACACGGGGGCGGCGGAGGCCCGACAGGAGAAACTGGGATGAGCTGGATTTGCCAATTGTTCCAGTAAGTGGGTGGATTCCAGAAAAGGCGCGCGGTGCCCTGGCCAGGCGGCTCCCGGGGTGTCCAGTCCCCGCACCCAACGGTCGCGGTTCGGTTCCAGGCTCAGGCCCTGGCTGCTGGCTCGGTCCCTGTAATGGCAGATCACCATGGCCCTCCCCCACAAATCAATGAAAAAGGAAGAAAGAAACGGGGAACGGGCTTCTGATGTCAGAAATCGGGCCGACGAGGGCGGGAAGGGCGAGCAATGCCAGGAGCCCCGGCCCAGGGTTCCGGGTTAGACTCAGCCGTCGGGTGAGCTGGCCTTGCTCCGGGGCTACAGGGAGATGCAGGGGGACATGGAAGGGCGCACGCCCTCCTGTGCACACACACTCCTGTGCACACACACTCCTGTGCACACACACTCCTGTGCACACACACTCCTGTGTACACACACTTCTGTGCACACACAGTCTGGTGCACACACACTCCTATGCACACATACTTCTGTGCAAACACACTCCTGTGTACACATGTGTCCACGTTTCACCCCTCTGCCCCTGCTATGAGGCCGGAGCACCCCCTCACCTCTCAGGGCTCAGCACCACCTCCCTGCAGACAGGACGTGCTCCCACCTGCTGCGGGGAGGAGTCCGGCCGCTGGGCTGGAGGAAGGGCTGCTCCAGGCCAGGCAGAGGACGCCGGGCGGGGGCGGGACACCCGGTCACTGGTCACTGGTCACCCCTGAGGGCAGCAGCTCACACAGCAGCCCGGCCTGGGCTGTGGGGACCAGCCTGAAGGCCTCCTGGGGGCCGAGCCTGGGGCAGTGTGAGCTGAAGTAAACTCAACAAGCAAACAGGGTTTTCACTGCTCGGATGAAATCGGGAACTCTGAGTCCCTGACCACAGACAGCCATACTGCATCCGAGAGAGACAGGCTGTTTGATCGTTTGGAAATACAGTGGTACCTCAAGACACGAGTTTAATTCGTCCCGTAACCTCGAGGCGTGGGAAACTATGAGACGCTCGAGTCGCGGTAAACTGGTGGGTCGTGTGCAGCCGGCCGATCCGAGCGATGACTCCTATCTCAAATGTTGCTCGTATTTCAAAGCAAAAATCCTCACCCGACAGCTCGTATCTCAAAAATCTCGTATGTTAGGGCACTTGTATCTCGAGGTTCCACTGTGTACTTCCCGTAAAAACACAGCCATGACTCGCAGCGTAGACACGGCGCTAATCGGGCTGCCCAGCTCTGCTTGCAGGTCAGACTGGCTCGCCCTGAGGCTCCTCTAGGATGCGGGAGAAGATAGAGACTTTCCACTGTGGCCTTCCTGAGCGCCGGAGTCAGGGTGCCCCCGAGAAGCAGAACCCACAGGATAGAAGCCGAGAGGAGAGGCGATTTAGAACAAGCATTGGCTCCCGGGGAAATGGAGATCTAGAAGTTTCCTGATCTTCAAGGCAAAGAACCAGGAAGCTGGCGGTGAGATTCAGACCAAGGCCGGAGGCTGGGGAACCGGGGACAGGGCAGCCAGGAACTGAAGGCCCCGGGACCGGGAGCGCCCAGGTCCCAGGGCAGGACAGGTGGGCGTCCGGCTCAAGTGGAGAAGAAGCAGCCCTTCCTGCTGCACTTCCTGTTCCATTTGGGCCCCCGGCTGATTGGCGGGTACCACCCTCCAGCCCCACCCAGGGGGAGTGATTGCCAGCTGCCAGGGCACCCTCAGCCCCATCGGGTTCATGCATAAAATTCACCCTCACACCGAAAATCCACACTCAAGCCTAGACCTGAGGAAACAGCAGACAAACCCAAGTGAAGAGCGTTCCATGGAATAACGGGCCTGTAACCTTCAAAAGTGCCACATTCATGTAAGTCAGGTATGGAAGCAGGTGACAGGTAAACACGGTATCTAATCTCGAGTTGTACTTCCTGGCTGTGGGCTGTCAGGGGGAGAATTAGAGAAAAGCCTGTGGGTAACGTAATGACACACCCACGTGATGTCCTGATGTTGATGGCTGTTGGGTAGGAGAGCACCATCATTCACGTGAAATCCACCGTAAAACTCTCAGGCCAGACAATGCTCTCATGTCATTCAGGGGACAAAGGTCTTGAACGGTTCCACACCTTTTCTATCACTTTCTGATTTTTTTTTAAATGAAAAGAAGTACTTTACTACTGGATATAACACCTTTCAAACTCATGTTCATCTCTATTAAAAATGTACATCACTCCGGGACCAGTTAGGCTCAGTGGATAGAGCGTCGGCTTGCGGACTGAAAGGTCCCAGGTTTGATTCCGGTCAGGGGCATGTACCTTGGTTGCGGGCACATCTCCACTGTGGGGCATGCAGGAGGCAGCTGATTGATGTCTCTCTCTCATCAATATTTCTGACTTTCTATCTCTCTCCCTTCCTCTCTATAAAAAATCAATAAAATATATTTTAAAAAATGTACATCACTCTCATGCAATCAGTTTTCCTATACAGAAAAAATATACAACTTCAGGGACATAAATTCAAGGGGAAAGATTCACCGCATCTCTCGTTCTCCATCACATCCTGATACAGATCTCATGAAACCATCACAAAACCCTCTGGTAGAAAGTTAACATTCTGGCAGAAATTCCTAAGATGTCTCTAACGCGGACACAGGAACAGAATGTCGCAGTTATTTCAGATAATTTACTGGATATGAAGAGCGATGTAAAGCCACAGCAATAAAAAGAGTGTGTTGGTGATGCCAGGACACACCAATAGAAATAACGCCCTGAGCAGCCAGACGCAGCACCTCCCACAGCGGACCCTCTGCTATGACCGAGTCTGACCCACGGAGCAGTGGAGATAAACGGTATTTTCACAAGATCGCGCGGGGTCAATTGGCTATCAACACACGGAAGATTGAGATGACCTCCATCTCACACACGAGCGAACTCCGTGCTTTCTAAATGCAGTTCTAAAGGTGAAAGGTCACCACAGGCCCCCACAGGACTCTCCACCAGAATGGAAATACTTCAGGCCTGCACCTTGAACCTGGGAGCCGCTGGCCACATACTGATTCTGACAACTTGAAATATGACTCATGCAGCTACACATCTCCATTTTTATTTTTACTTTGTTTTACTTCATTGAAACCTCCCTCTGTGGCTGTGGATACTGGATGGATGTCACCCTCCTAGATGACAATGAAAGAAGATGCTTAAAGAAAAGGCTAAAGGAGTATATCACCACCAAACTGGCAATGCAAGAACTGCTAAAGGGAATGCTGCGAAAAGAAGAAACGAACAGGCAAGAAGGAACACAGACACAAAAATAGGTATGACTACAAACAAGCACCTTTTGGTGATAACTTTAAACATAAACGGACTGAATGCTCCAAGCAAAAGCCTTCGAGTGGTTGAGTGGATAAAAAAAAAAAAACACGACCCATATATATGCTGTCTACAAAAGACCCACCTCAGAACAAGGGACTCACAGAGATTGAAAGTGAAGGGATGGAAAAATACCTTTCAGGCAAATAGAAATGAAAAAAAAAAAAAAAGCTGGGGTAGCAATACTTATATCTGACAAAATAGACCTCAAAAGTGAAGGCCATAATAAGAGATAAGGAAGGCCACTTCATAATACTAAAGGGATCGATATAATTGATATAACCCTCATACACATATATGCACCCAAATACATAACAAAATTCCTTGAAGATATCAAGGGAGAGATTGACAATACAATCATAGTAGGGGACTTTAATGAACCACTGACATCACTGGATAAACCCTCTAGACAAAAAATCAGCAAAGACACAGCAATCCTAAATGACTCACTAGATCAGATGGACTTAACTGACATCTTCAGAACATTTAGCCCCAAAGCCACGGAATATACCTTCTTTACAAGTGCACATGGGACATTTTAAAAAATAGACAAGAAGATTGAAATCATACCAACCATTTTCTCAGACCACAATGCCATAAAATTAGAAATAAACTACAATAAAAACAATCCAAAAATCTCAAACACTTGGAAGCTGAATAGCATGCTATTAAACAATGTCTGGGTCACCAAAGAGATCAAGAAGAAATAAAAGCATCCTGGAAACTAATGACAACAAAAACACACAATCCAAAATCTAAGGGACACAATGAAAGCAGTCCTGAGAGGGAAGTTCATAGCTCTCCAGGCCTACCTCAAAAAGTAAGAAAAAATGGTAGTAAATCATCTAACTCTACAACTCAAAGAATTAAAAAGAGAGCAATAAGAAAAGCCCAGAGTGAGCAGAAGGAAGGGATAATAAAGATCAGAGCAGAAATAAATGACAGAGACCAAAAATAAATAAATAAATAAATAAATAAATAGATAAATAGGTAAATAAATAAATAAGATCAATGAAACCAAGAGCTGGTTCTTTGTAAGACTAAACAAGATTAATGAACCTCTAGACAGGCTCACCAAGAAGGACAGAAAGGGAACTCAAATAAAATCAGAAATGAGAGAGGCGGAATAACAACAGACCCCACAGAAATACAAAGAATTTGTTAAAAAATTCTATGAACAACTCTACTCCAACAAACTAGAAAACCTAGAAGAAAGGGACATATTCCTAGAAAAATACAACCTTCCAAAACTCAATCAGGAAGATTCTAAACATCTCAATAGGCCAATAACTATGGAAGAAATTGAGGCAGTCGGAGCCCCTGGGCTCTGGGTCTGAGAAGGGGTCACACAGCAGAACCATCCCACCTTCCCTCAGGTGGAGGTGGGCTCCGTGGCCCCTGGAGCCAGGGGCCCATAGGCAAGAGGCTGAGTGTCGTCGGGTGGCAGACGGCTAGACGAAGGGAGGCAGCGGATCCAGGATGCAGACAGTACGCCTGCCCTGCAGCCGCCACCACCTTCACCTGCTGCTTTGCTTCCAGGCTCTGTGACTGTGACCAGGTTTATAGTGAGAGAGAGACAGAGAGAGAGACAGGGAGAGAGGGAGAGAAAGAGAGAGAAAAAGAGAGAGGGGGGAGAGAGAGAGACAGGGAGAATAAGAGAGAAAGAGAGGCAGAGACAGGAAGAGAGAGGTGGAGATAGGGAGAGAGAGACAGGGAGAGAGAGAGGGGAGAGAGAGGGGGGAGAGAGACAGGGAGAAAAAGAGAGAGAGAGAGAGAGAGACCAGGAGAGATCCAAGCATCTCACTGAGAATGTGGCTGTATTTTGAGACTGCATGTTTAACTTAAAGATGGTGTCTTCGTGTTAATCTCTCTATATAAAAGCTTACGTGGCCATCCAACCATCTGACTGGCCAGTAGGTACGATGCACAATGACCGCCAGGGGGCAGACACTCAATGCAGGAGCTGCCATGACTTGGTAGCAGCGGTTCTCAGGTGACGCACCCCAAAACCAGAGAGGAGGGAGCCTGATTCCAGGGTGTGTCACCCAAGAACCGCCCTCTTGGAATCCGGAACCCCCCGGGGGATGCCAGAGAGCTAACATTGGCCCGATCCCCACAGGCCAGGCCGGGAGACCTCACCTGCTGGAGGGACCACTTTGAGCCACAGCACCACCCCAGGTGCAGCTGGCCTGGCAGAGACGGGGGGAGGTTGGTTCCAGGGTGTCTTGCCCAGTCCCGCCCCACCAGCCAACTGGTAATAAATTTCCTTTCAACGTGCACGAATCTGTGCACCGGGGCACTGGTGTGATTGACAACTTCAGCATAAACGCATGGGAAATACACAGGGGTAAGCTCTCATTGTCCACTCTGCCCGGTGTCTGCATGGGAAGAGGATGTGAGATCTGGGCACAGAGAGGGAGGGACTCCTGTGATGACACAGCAGCCGGCGAGCCAGGAGAGAGTGTCAGGAGATACCGAGACAGCTGGCCCCTCAACCCTGGGGCTTCCGACCTCAGAACTGTGAGATGGAGTTCTGCTTGTCACCTGGGTGTCTCCATGCAGCCCCGACGAATCAGCAGCCTACGTGTTGGCTCTATCATGTCTCTGCCCTTTGGTTACGGAGTTGCCAGTGATGATGCTGGGTGGCCTGGCTGGGTCACCCCCCTGGTCCTGCAAGCCCAGGCCCAGGAACCTGGATACAGTGGTACCTCGAGATACGAGTGCCCTAGCCTACGAGATTTTTGAGAGAGGAGTCATCGAGCGAGCGATGTTTGCTTTGAAATATGAGCAACATTTGAGATAGGAGTCATCGCACGGATCGGCCAGCTGCATACGACCCACCAGTTTACTGCGATTCGAGCGTCTCATCATTTCCCACGCCTCAAGGTGATGGAACGAATTAAACTCGTCTCTCGAGGTGCCACTGTATAGGCTTCCAGAGGCACACGTGTGTCCCTGTCTCTGGAGAATTCCCATACACCGGGCGGAAGGTGACCTGCCTGGAATTACTCCCTCGTCTCATACCTGACGGCCCCACACCAGGGCTGGCAGTCCGTCTTTACATCCCCTGTGGGTCACACTCAGCCCTGCTCCTGCCTCTCTGCCCTCCAGCTGCAGCTTTGTCTGCAGGAGCTGCTGCTCAGACGCACATGTACTGAAGACCAGGTCAGGAGCTGTTTGCGGGAACCCAGCCCCAGGCAGGTGGTGGCCATCGAGGTGCTAAGACGCGGCCTCTCAGGAAATGGGGATGTGAGGGTGGGGTGCCGGGCCCAGGCCAGGGCGAGGAAGCTCCCGGGATGGGTGGCACGTGGAGGAGTCGGGAGGAGCGAGCCCGCAGCTGTGTGATGGCTGAGGCCTGCAGCTGCGGTGACGGGAAAAAGGGTAAACTGGCGCTTTACATACCTCAGACCCTGACGTGGGTGGAGAGGGAGGATCCCCGGAGAAAGCGGGAAGGAGGAGCCCTGCAGATCCGGACGGATGTTTCTGAGTGTCCCAGACGCCGTGAGAGGACAAATGACAGCCTCACACCCATTCATCGCAATTTGGAGCTCAGGTGAAGGCCAGCGCACGTCGCTGGTGATATTTAAACGGATGCTCCGGTCCTGCAGCCGGAGGCCCGCCAAGGGAAAGGCCATGCACGGCATCTCATGGCCACGATGGAGAACTTCCAGGGAGGCAGGCTCGCTCGTCACCCCGGTGGCGTTCTGATTTTCTGCACCACAACACGCCCAGAGCCGGTGCTGGCCGGCCTGAAACGAGCCATGTCTCCGAGTTAATTCTGTTTATTGCGGCGGGAACGGTGCTGAAATTCCTCAACCTGAAGGGCGCTTGCTCCGGGTGTGGGCGGCAGGGTCAAATGCAATAGAGTCAGGCTGACATCAGTGTTTTTATTTTCATTGGTGCTAAGGCAGAATTAAAGCTACAGGTCGGGGTTTGAGGATTTTAAGAGGATGTCGAATGAGCTCCGGGAAAGGCATAACAGAGAAAACCCAAAGAAAACTATACCTCGTTAATCCTTCCTAAAACACACAGACCTGGACGCGTCCATGGAAAATAGATTTCAGAAACATAATAACGAGCCAAAACCGGTTTGGCTCAGTAGATAGAGCGTCGGCTTGCAGACTGAGAGGTCCCAGGTTTGATTCTGGTTGGGGGCATGTACCTTGCTTGCGAACACATCCCCATTGTCGGGCGTGCAGGAGGCAGCTGATCGATGTCTCTCTCTCATCGATGTTTCTGACTTTCTCTCTTTCTCCCCCTTCCTCTCTGTAAAAAAGCAATAAAATATATTTTTAAAAAAACATAATAACGAAATGTGTAATAGGTGCCGTGATTTAGAGTAACAGAATTGGAAATAGACTGGCAGTCCGATTACAGGAGTGACGTGTGGTAAGATACAGTTCTTAATTCAGGTTTCTTCGTTAAGGAATGGCTACTTCTAGTCTTTTCTTTAGAAGTGTGTGCACAGGAAAAAAAAAATCCATGTTGTTCAAGGTATTTGAGAGCCAAGATCACGGGAACTCGAGAGATTAAACACAAATCATGGAAGTTTCATGGAGGGGAGAGAGCTTAGAAATCAGCTACAGCCACGGTGCGCTGTCCGTGGTGCTGAATATATACAGCCTGGAGCAGGACTGGGAACAGCGGGGACAGTATAGTGTATTTCCCTACCCCCAACCTTGCGCTGCAACTTAAATATAAATGCATAGGGGAGGTTGTGCTCATTTATTAAACAGAACAGAAATGGGATAGCATACGAAATCCGTTCTGTCTGCTATAAAATGCAAGTAACTATTATTGCATTTGCTCTACAAAAGCCGAAGAATGAAAAATGTTGCCAAGATAGAAAACAACAGTAAGGTATATTAAAAGGGCAAACCAGGACTCATGTTCCACTCTCACATGAGGTTTTGTCCCCAGTTAATTCACTATTTAGGCCAAAGTATATTCTGTATAGTAATGCCCCCCCCCACCACCACCACATTCAGATGCACCTTTTGAGTTTTATTGTAAAAACTAGAGACCCAGTGCATAAAAATTTATGCATTGCCAAGACCGGTTTGGCTCAGTGAATAGAGCATCGGCCTTCGGACTGAAAGGTCCCGGGTTCGATTCTGGTCGGGGGCATGTATCTTGCTTGCGGGCACATCTCCACTGTGGGGTGTGCAGGAGGCGGCTGATCGATGTCTCTCATCAATGTTTCTGAATTTCTATCCCTCTCCCTTTCTCTTTGTGAAAAATTAATAAAATATATTTTTTAAAAATATGCACTGGTGGCAGGGGATGGTCCCTCAGCCCGGCCTGCCCCCTCTCACAGTCCAGGAGCCCTCAAGGGCAGGAGGCAGCCCAGCCATCAGGGGAAGGTGATGCCCCATCACACCTCTGCTGCTACTACTGCTGGCAGCACAAGCCTCAGCCAGCCCTGCTTACCTGAGCCCCGGGAAACCAGGGTGGCTGGGCAGCTGACATCTGAGGCTTGTCTATGCCTTGGGCCAGCTCTGGCTAACTGGGGGCCTAAGCGGACTAGGCATCACCATCGTGTGGCTATGGCCGCCACCATCTTTGAGGGCATGGCAATCAATTAGCATATTCCCTCCTTATTGGCTATGGGCACCACCATCTTTGAGGGTGGGTCAATTAGCATATTCCCTCCTTATTGGCTCTGGGTGCCACCATCTTTGTGAAGGTGTAAGGGTCAATTAGCATATTCCCTCTTTATTAGATAGAATGATAATAAAGGGTAAGCATAGGAGCATTTGCTTTGATTACAGCATACAAAACACTCAGCTACTCATAGCCCCGAAAACCTGTTTTACCTTTCGTTTTTTAATATGCTGTCTCTAACAATTAAAGGCAAAATCTAATCCGCATTAGTTCATTCTTCTTGGCTTTAGACCATGCTCTCTTGTTTACACAGAGGAAATCTTAACACCAAGAGATACTTCTTCAGGCCGTCCGAGAGGAGTTAAATCTTCATGCTTTTTATAGTCTAGCTCCCAACTGTCACCCAGACTTAGCTTCAATATTTGTGGAACCATTTGTTTTTGGAGCTTAGTTGGTGCTTTCTTCCAATTACCTCCTTCAACACAGCCTTGGAGAAGGACCCTCTCCATTCCCAGCACATCCTCACGGCTACTAGTGTAGTAATGCTGTGGCTCTCCCAATGTGTCATGTTGAAGTATAACTACTGTAACAACATGCATTGCTAGCCAAACATTTTTTTCATGTTTTAATTTGTTCCCTTTTGTGATATATTTATTAAATTATATGAGTTGTGTGTAATAAGTATAAATGAATTATTTCTCAGGCACAGTTCCATTTAGCGCTACCTTTCTCCTTGTTTTTTTTAACTAGAATTTATTCACATCTCTCCTGAGTTCATGGCCATGGGAAGTCAAGATAATTCTTCTTACCTAAAGCATGAAAGCTAAGAGGCCCACAACAACACACACATCTAGGTTAGAGTCCAGTCACACAGAACATGGAGAAAGCCTTGAGAAACTAATGAAAACTTAACAAACAACAAGACCTCAATGTCTTAAAGGGGAAGGAATGACACTCAATCTAAAGGCTCAATTTTAATGCACTGGGGGACTTGGCTCTATGTGTACAGTATGTGTGTGTCTGTGTGTTTATATATAGTAATAAGACCAAAATATTCTAAATGTACAAAAATACGTATGTATACAATAAATTTTCTGTTACACATGTTATGTAAAAAAGATCTGTTAAAATGTTTTTATAATTTATACGATTAACTTTATAGTTTTTTTTATTTCACGGTTCATGTCTTTAAGATTCATTTCCTACTTTGAGGCATTCGCACATACAAACAGTGTGTTTACAAGTCACGTGAAAAGAAGTGTGTATATAATGGATCTAGAAATAGAGCATGGCTGCCGACAGAAGCCAAGGAGAGGGATGAAGATGAGACCTGCTCTTTCTATATATCATGTACATGAGGAAATGACCCCGTTTGAACCATATATACCGAGTGGATGACAGAGAACAGTAATAGGAAAATTCAAATTATTTTTTTATTGTTTAAAGTATTACAAATAGCAGTGAATATGGCTCCTTTTTTTTTCCCCCTTCCCGGCCTTCCCTTCCCCCCAGTACATGCCCTCACCTGACCCCCAGTGTCTTGTATCCATTGGCTATGCTTATATACATGCATACAAGTCCTTTGGTTGATCTCTTAAAGCCCCTCCCCGCCCCAACATCCCCTGCCTTCCCGCTGTGGTGTGACAGTCTGTTCACTGCTTCTTTGCCTCTGTATCTGTTTTTATTTTCTTTAAAAACATCTTGCCTCTGCAGGCTAGAAAAAAACCTATAAGAACAAAAAATGTTTGAGTCCCAGTTTCAATGTCAGACAGTTCCTTATGTGTACACATCAGCCATGTTATCTGGATGGCAATGCCAGTCCGACCCTCTCTGGTTTGGTCCTAGTGATCTGTAGGGACACTCAGCTGCTGACTGCTCGCATGGCAAGGCATCATCAGCGTCTCCCATCTCTGGACTGTGTCTCCTCTTGTCTCTGTGGTGGGAGCAGACCTGTCAGCTCCTCTCTGTGGCAGGAGTCCACTTGGTCTTGGAGTTGTTTTCTGAAAGTATAGAAACATATTCTCGGCCAAAAGTAAATAAAGGAATCCTTTCAGTTAAATTGACTTGGGGTCCTTTTTATTTTCAAATAATTTTTGTTACTTTTGTCTTCATTACTCCATGGTGAAATCTTAATGCTTTTTGTATTGTAGCTTAAGCTTACTCATCAAAGACTTGGTAAGGACCTAGGATATGCTTTACCCTGTAAGTGCTTTGAGGAAAATCTCTATAAAAAAATCAGCTCTCTTTCCTCAGGGCAATTTTTACAAATTACTGGAAGACCAGCTGCGGTGGAAGTGCACCAGGGCTGAGAGCAGATGCGGAGTGTCACAGCTCAGGCTCTGTGAGGCTTTGTGCAGCAGCCACTGTGGTAAGGAAATTAAGGAAGGCTCCCTGCAGATCCTACTCAGGAGCCAGGCCTTCGAGCTCACATGAGATTGAGATAAAGATATTACAGATAAAAAGCCAGGAAGAGGAAAATAGGAGCTCGTAAGCAGAAATATGACAATGTTCCAGGGTTACAGGATTGCTCTATCTTATCTATTCTCTATATGTTTTGTCATAAAATATTCTACTCTCTGAAAGTGTTCAGAAACTATGATCCGTGAATGAGGATTTTTATAAGAAACCAGAGGCCCGGTGCACAAAATTCATGCGGGGAGTCGGGGAAGGGGTGTCCCTCAGCCCAGCTTGCACCCTCCTCTCCAATCTGGGACCTCTCAAGGGATCAGGCCTAAATGGTCAGTCAGACATCCCTTGAGGGGGCCCAGATTGGAGAGGGTGCAGGCTGTGCTAAGGGATACACACTCTCCCCCTTGCATAGGCCTAAACAGGCAGTCGGACATCCCTCTCACAATCCAGGACTGCTGGCTCCCAACTGTTTGCCTGCCTGCATTCCTGATTGCCACTAACTGCTTCTGCCTGCCAGCCTGATCATCCCCTAACCACTCGCCTGCCAGCCTGATTGATGCCTAACTGCTCCCCTGCTCACCTGATTGCCCCAAGTTGCCCTCCCCTGTGGGCCTGGGTCCCCCCCAACTGCCCTTCCCTGCAAGCCCAGTTACCCCCAACTTCCCTACTCTGCTCAACTTGTCACCCCTAACTGCCCTCCCCTGCAGGCTTGATCACCCCCAACTGCCATCCCTTGCAGGCCTGGTCCCTCCCAGCTGCCCTCCCCTGCTGGCCTGATCACCCCAATTTCCCCCTCACAGGCCTGGTCCTTCCCAACTGCCCTCCCCTGCTGGCCATCTTGTGGCAGCCATCTTGTGTGTTGGAATGACAGTCAATTTGCATGTTATTCTTTTATGAGATAGGATAGAGGCCTAGTACATGGGTGGGGATCGACTGGTTTGACCTGAAGGTTATCCCAGATTAAGGTGGTGTTCCCTTGGGGTGTGGGCAGCCTGGGCAAAGGGGCTTGTGGTGGTTTGCAGGCCAGCCATGCCTCCCGGCAACCCAAGCGGAGGCCCTGGTATCAGGGATTTATTTATCTTCTACAATTGAAACTTTGTAGCCTTGAGCAGAGGCCAGGGCCAGCCAGGAAGCTTGGCTTCCTTGCCAGGGGCAACCCAAGCCTCCTGCTCTCTCCAGCTCCATTGCTGCTGCCATTTCTGTTGGGATTTATTTATCTTCTATAATTAAAACTTTGTAGCCTTGAGTGGAGGCCAGGGCCAGCCAGAGTGAGCAGGAAGCTTGGCTTCCTCTATTGCTAGGGAAATCCAAGCCTCCTGCTCTCTCCATGGCTGCAGCCATCTTAGTTGGGTTAATTTGTATACTCACTTCTGATTGGCTGATGGGTGTGGCTGGTGGGGCATAGCAGAAGTATGGTCAATTTGCATGTTTCTCTTTATTAGCGTAGATGACATAGCAAATACCAGATTATATAAAAAAAACACACACACAACAGGAAATCCAGATATGAGAATTTCATTACGTAAGAAGATAACATGGAAGGCTTTAGAGCAGCGGTTCTCAACCTTTCTAATGCCTCGACCCTTTAATACAGCTCTTCATGTTGTGGTGACCCCCCAACCATGAAATTATTTTCATTGCTACTTCATAATTGTCATTGTGCTACTGTTAATGAATCATAATGTAAATATCTAATATGCAGGATGTCTTAGGTGACCCCGGTGGAAGGGTTGTTCAACCCCGGTTGAGAACGGCTGCTTTAGAGCGAGGAGTATTCGATCAAGTTTTCCCAAGAGGCCTGGAGAGGAGGCGGTGGTGGGGCGAGAAGTTCAAATACAACCACAGGAGAGTAGCAAGCACTGCTCACGTCTGTGGAGCTCTCCACCCAGCTAAGCACGTCCCACGGGGCACCCTTCCCATCCGCACTCAACCACTGAGCCACGCAGGCCGGGAGGGCCACCCTTTAACCCTCGTAGCATCCGGGGATGCTGTCGTCTCCAGCTGAGGAAACCGAATCACCACAGAGGATGCTGGGAGGTAGAGGGAACAGGAGCTGGGCCATCACAGAGGAGGGTACACGCGTGACTCTTCAAACTCTAAGCAACGGAGCTCCACAAGGAGAGAGCATTTGGCCTAAACTCAACATGAGCTTGAAGACCCACTCAGCGCTGTGGCTTGTTACCTCCCCTTCCTCCCAGTGCCCTGAACAGCTCCCCACCCTCGCTCAGCCGTCATCACAACCACCACCTGTGAGCCATTCTGACCTGCCGGAAAGAGAACATGGATACCCTCGTAAGTGGATGCAAGACGGAGGCAAAGCCAGCGGCTCCCCGAGGGCCCTCACCCACAGCTCAGTTGTGAACCACGGAGCCGACCCCCGCGTGGCTGAGCACCTGATCGTCGCTGGGATGCACGCGGCAGGCAAACGTCCACACGGCGTGGCCCTAAGCGAAAGACCGTCCGTCCGTGGCCAGAGTCAATTCCACGCAGGTTCTACCCAATCCCAAGGCCCACGCGCCCAGGCCTGATGAAACACGAGGGAGGGGGTGGCCGGTACGAGACAGAACTTGGGGAACAATGTCCAGGAGAGCGAGGTGCCCCCCAGCATGTGGGAGTTCCGTGTTGTCTGCAGCAGAGAAGGCACCGAGAGCTGCCAGAGGTGCCTTTCCCCCTGCAAATCCCCGCAGAGTTCCCGCTAGTGTTTCACTGGTTCACGTCAGCCTCCGTTTTCCTCTCTCCCGAAAGGATTACATGCTGACGTTTTTTTTTTCTCGGGTCTTAGTGAAATTAAGGCTGCGAACAGCCCCAAAGGTTATTCCTCCAGGTGCTGTCGGCCTAAGTAGCTTAATAACGCCAAACCCCGCGGCAGAGGGCGCGAGCCAGGCCTCCCCGGTCCCAGGAGGCGGCTCGCCTGCTGGCGGAGGAGCCGGGTAATGGCTCCACACAACGGGACGCCTCAGTCCTCGCTTCCCGCTGGAAGCGGCTAAATCCTCCTGGAGCTGAAAATAAAGCTCCGCTGTGTCTGGAACTGGAAATACGACGGCGGCGGGGTGATGCAGGCTCCTCGGAAAGCACACAAGGAAACGCAGCCATAAAGCAAGAGTGACACTGAACACCACCCCCTTCCACCCCTCATGCACCTAGGGCTGAGGTCAGGGCACCGCCACGGAGGTGCTGGCCCCACCCTGGTGGGGGGCGTGCAGGAGGCAACCGACCAACGTTTCGCTCTCACGCTGATGTTTCTCTCTCTCTCTCCCTCCCTCTCTCTGATATGATATTAAGCTATTCTTTAAAACAAGATTGAACTCCCTCAAAATTAAAGATATTTGCTCTCTCCAAGACCTGAAGAGCATGACGCTAAGCGAAATAAGCCAGTCGGGGAAAGACAAGTATCACATGACCTCACTCCTGCGTGGAATCCAATGAACAAAATAAACGGGTGAATAAAACAGATCCAGAGACATGGAAGCAGGGAGCAGACCGAGGAGCTTCAGAGGGAAGGCGGGGGTGAGGGTTGGGGTCAGGGTCAGGGTCAGGGTTTGGGTGGGAAGAGATGAACTGGGGACTTGTATGCGTATATACGTTCATACCTAACCTCTGAACACAGATGAGAGTGTGGTGAAGGCCTGGGGAGGGGAGCAGGGCAGAGAGGGTGAGCTGTGGGTGTAGGAGGGCATCTGTCATAATTTCAACAACAAAGATACATTTTAAATAATTAAGTAATTGACAGGGAAGCTGTGCACGGTTGCTCAGCTGCACCAACCATATGTCTGGCGGCGTGGGGGTGGGCGGGGCACTGTGGGAAGTTGTGCTGAGCAACAGTACAGTGGTACCTCGAGATACGAGTGCCCTAACATACGAGATTTTTGAGATACGAGCTGTCGAGTGAGCGGTTTTTGCTTTGAAATACGAGCAACAGTTGAGATAGGAGTCATCGCGCAGATCGGCCGGCTGCACACGACCCACCCGTTTACCGAGACTCGAGCATCTCATAGTTTCCCACGCCTCAAGGTTACAGAAGGAATTACAGTGTTATCTCGAGATACGAGTGCCAATCATACACCTATGGATGAGACCAATGGGAGGGAGGGAAGGGTGGGAGCTGGGTGGAGAGGTGCTATGGAGGGGAAAAAAGAGAAACAAATGTAATAATCTGAATAATAAAGATTTAATAAAAATAAAAAAAAGATACGAGTGCCCTAACATACAAGATTTATGAGCTACAAGCCATCGAGCGAGCTATTTTTGCTTTGAAATAAGAGCAACAGTTGAGATAGGAGTCATCGCGCGAATTAAACTCGTATCTCGAGGTACCACTGTAACTGAAATCGCCGTGAAAACCTGAGAAGAAAACGCAGGCAGGAAAGTCCGACCTCTCACGTAGCAGACTTCTGCCAATTCATCGAAACAAACGAGAAAACAAACAAACTGGACCACATGCAAATAGAAGGCTCTGCCCAGCAAAATAACCTTCGTCAAAATGAGAAGGAGTCCCCCCGTGTGAGAAAACGCATCTGCCCATGAGACTTCTGATAACGGTTAACCCCCAAGATGTAGCGGGAACTCACACAACTCAACAAGAGGAGGACCAACAACCCAATTAAAAAAATGGCAGAGGCCCTACAGAGACACTTCTCCCTCCAAGAGGACATACAGAGGCCAAGAGACATATGGACAAATGCTCCACGTCACTGGTAATCAGAGAGACGCAAATTATAACCACGGGAGGTACCACTTCACACCGGTCAGAATGGCTGCCGTCAACACATCAACACACCACAGGTGCTGGCAAGGCGTGCTCGCTGCTGGGAATGCAGACAGGTGCGGCCACGGAGGAGAACAGCATGGAGTTTCCTCAAAGAACTAAAAAACGGGACTTCCTTCTGACCCAGCAATCCCACTCCTGGGAATAGATCCCCAAACCCACCCCCCCAAAAAAAAACACCGATCAGGAAAAATATATGCACCTCTATGTTCACAGCAGCACAAAAACAGCTAAGATCTGGGACCAGCCCGCGTGCCCCTCGGCGGATGAGCGGATAAAAAGCTGGGGTACATCTACACCGGGGAAGACCCCGCCGCTGTAAATAAGAGGGATCTCTTACCTTCTGGGTCAGCATGGAAGGGCCCGGAGACTCTTATTGCTGAGTGAAATTAGCCGGTCAGAGACAGCAAATATCCCGGGATCTCACTTGTTTGTGGAATCCAATGAGCAAAGTGAATTGACCAACAAGATAGCACCCGAGCAGAGAGGCATGGAGCAGACAGACATGCCTCCATGTGGAGGTGCAGGGATGAGAAGAGATAAACTAAAGAATGTGTGTACTTACATGCCTAGTCCACGGACACTGGCACAGGGTGGTGGAGACCTGGAGTGGGTGGGTAGGGTCTGGGGGGAGGAATGGGATGGGGGGGGAGAGAAATGAGAGACATCTGTAATACTAGCAACAATAAAATATACATATTAAACATATAAAAAAATGAGATCACAAGGAAAGCACATTTTTCCGGCTTCAAATGGGAAAGTATATTAATGCTCCTTTGTGCCTAGACCTATGCCGGAGGCAGCAGAACTACACAGAAGCAGCGTCCCTGGAGGCTGGGTGACAGGAAAGAAATGCTTTCGTCATTTCTCGGTGTCAGTGAGAGGAGTGAGCGTCTGAGGAGGTTCCGGATCAGAGCACGAGGCAGGGGCTGGGGGACAGGAGGCGTTTCTGTCCTGAGCTCCAACAAAAGCCGGGGAGTAGGTCTGTGTATGAGCTGATGAAGCAGGAGCCAGTCACCCGGCCAGTGTGGCTCAGTGGATAGAGCATCAGCCTGGGGACCAAAGGGTCCGGGGTTCTGTTCTGGTCAAGGGCACGGACCTCAGTTCCAGGCTCCTCCCTGTCCAGGGCCTTGGCCGGGGCGTGTGCAGGAGGCAGCCCATGGATGATTCTCTCACATTGGCGCTTCTGTCTTCCCCTCTCTCCTCCACTCTCCCCTCCCCCCCAAAAAAAAATCAGGAGAAAATACCCTCCTGCAAGGATTGACAAACAAGTTCATTACTGATTAATGAACAGACAGAGGAGCAGGCGGGCGGAGGGGACGCAGAGGCGAGGGCAGGTGTGGACGGGCGTTGCTCTGTCCTCCACTTCAACCTCCCTGTCCACGGAGCCAGGATCACCTCCCAGCAGCCATTTCCCCTCTTTTTGAATATCCACTGAGGAAGTGAGCTGGGCTCCCCACGGGAGGGGGCAGAGGGGGAGTGTCTTGGCGGATTCTCAGTGTCAGTCCATCCCTGGCCAGGAATGGCCTAAATAAAAACAGCATCATGTCAGGCAGGGCCTGGGTGCACTGGACAGAGGCTCCGCTCAGCGCGCTGGCAGCTCTCTTTGGGGGCTCCCGGCCGCTGAGTGTGTGCGGAGCGAGCTCAGCAGCGGCCGGGGCTCCCCAACAGGAACTGGGGCTGACAGTGAACGGCAGATGCTCCCCCGATGCCCCCCCGCCTCAGGCCCAGGGGCAGCCGGCCTGTCTCCGTCTGTGGGTGTCAGAGCTCCCACCCAGCACTAACCCAGGCCCTGGGGAGGGCTGTTTGCTCTGAGACCCTATGCAGTGGAGAGAGCGGGGGGAGAAAAGGGGGGAGAGAAGGAGAAAGGGAGAGAAGGAGAGAGATGGGGAGAGAGGAAAAGGGGGAGAGAGAGAGAGGGAGAGAAAGAGGGAGAGAGGGGGGAGGAGGGAGACAGGGAGAGGGAGAGAGTCTGCCAGCCAGGAGGCGGGAGGAGGACAGGGGGTCTCCCCCGCACCTTCCTTCCCGCAGCCCCACCTGCGCCCTGGCCCGGCCCGCAGGGCGCCCTCACCCAGAGCAGCAGCGGGAGCCCCGGCATTTCTCAGGGGAAGAAGGAGGTGCACCAGGCGGGGTGGGTTTCCATTCTCCTCGTTGTTCACCTCCCGACCCCCTGGGACCCCCAGCCCCCCCGCCCCCCGTCCGCCTGGAGACCGACCTCCGCTGCTTCCCCAGAAGGAGGCTCCTCGCCAGCCCCTCACCTGGTCACCATCAGGGCCTCTTCCATCCGCTGAGCAGCTCCTG
>PVJN01012291.1:0-51691 GCA_004026805.1 Lasiurus borealis
TGTGTTTAGGCAGCTCCCATTCAGTGAGAACTTGAACTACAGCTACTTCTTTTTTTTTTTTTTTATCTGACATGATCTAGTTAAGCTTTGGGGATGGTAACGTCTGGGTTTGACATTCTAGCTTGAAGAAGAACCTCTGCTGGGGAAGCCCTAGGCTGACACCAATCAAAACTCAAATACTCCTGGTTATAAGTTTAACAAGTTCTGGGAATCTAAGGGACAGCATGGTTGTTTGTTCAGATCCCATTTCCAGGCACATCTACCTTTAAAGCAGGGTAACAAAATAGGGAAATTCCCAAGTCTCTTGGCATTTGATTCTTCTCAGCGCCAAAGGTTTTTCCCTATAATAAGGTGAATGTTGTTGCTGTGATTAAAATACATCCCCACCCCTAACCTCTTTCTGTCTGTAAAGATGGATGCCCAGCCAGTGTGGCTCAATGGGCGAGCATCAACCCATGAGCCAGGAGATCACAGTTTGGAGCTCAGGCCTGGGTTGCAGTCTTGATCCCCACTAGGGGGTGTGCAGGAGGCAGCTGATGGATGTTAGGCTTTCATCATTTGATATTTCTCTCTCTCTACCCCTCTCCCTTTCTCTGAAATCAAGAGAGAGAGAGAGAGAGAGAGAGAGAGAGAGAGAGAGAAAACAAGTAGAGAGGGTCTTTCTTTTTTCTGACATACCCAAATTGGGTGAAGCCTTCTATTTTTTTCCTACCAAGAACTCTAAGTAATATTTTTAAAACACATTAGTGGCAGCATTATGTCGTCCGGGTCACACAGTGGTCAAGGACTGGAGCCAGGAGGCAGCCTGCCTGACAGCTTGGGTTCGAATCCCAGCTCTGCCGTTTTCTGTTACAGACCTTGAATAACGTATTGCATTGACCTATGCTTTATTTCCCTTTCCAGTTAAACGTGAAGCCTGCCTCCCAGGGTTATTGTGAAAATTAAACAAGTGCATACAGAGTTAAGCACCTAAGAACAGGTGCCTGACAGACATTAAATGCTTAATGCCAGCAGTTGTGATGATATTGCTTTTAGATTAGCTGCATCAGACTCTATTAAGGGCTGTGATCAAACCCACAAATGGCAGGTAGTCTAGGAAGACTGATGACATTTCCGTGACCCCTCCTCTCACCCCACCCGGCAAGGGCAAGGCAGATATGTATTGCTTTTGTGGGACTCCCAGCAATAGAGCTGCTGGAATCCTCCATTTCCGCTTTCCTTCTCCAGCAGCACATCATCTGCACGCTCACAGCACCCATCAGGAGGGGAGGGGTTACATCTTTTTCCTCTGCTTTCAAGAAACCAGCTCAGCCTGTTCTCAATGCACCAAAACTGATGTTTAGAAAACCTTGTTCACTACAATTAACCACTTATAAGCACCGAAACTATTAGCTTTCTCTGAAAACGGGGCTGGGGCCTCAAAGCACTGTGTTTTTGTAGCTACTATTTGCTGTGTGTTTAAGGTGCACTTTTTCTTTTCTTTTTTTTTATCACTTAATCCTCCCAATAACATATAAAGTGAGTGCCATCACCGGCAGGAAACCGAGAAGAGTCAGGGAACTGAACCTGCAGATTATTTGCATGAAAAGGGTGGAGAAAGGACTATAAACTCTGACAGGTCTAATCACAGACACGATCACACGTTTTCTGTTAAGGAATCCAGGAAACAACTTGGTTCAACCCCTTTTTTTAAATAAAAACAACTTGGGCCGTGAGTGATGTGCGGTAACAGACGTGGAGGGAGCAGACGGGGGTCCTTCCCGGCGGCAGTGACAGGCCCGGCAGCGCGCCTCCCGGGACCAGGGCCGCGGCGGCCACGCGTGCGCGGCGGAGAGCGGGGGTCGCTTTCCCGGGTCTCAGTCGGACCCGGCGGGGCGGGGCGGGGTGCAGCGGCGGGGCCTCCCCCTTCCCTCCGGGGCGCCGCCAGGCCCACTCACCTGCGTGGCCTGCAGCCGCGCCCGCACCTCCCGCATCAGAAAGGGCTCCAAGCCGCGGCCCGCGGTGCAGAAGAAGCGGGCGCCCGCTGCGGGCCCCGATGGGGGATCTGCGGGCCCCGCCGCCGCCGCCATGGCTGCTGGGACTGCCTCGCGGCGGGGTCACGTGGCCTCGGGAGCGCGCTTGCGCGCGCGCGATGCAGCCGGGGTCACCTGGTCTCGGGCATGCGCAGGGCGCGGTCCTGAGCTCTCAGGGTCCCCCGCAGAGGGTTAGATGGGCGGGTGGAGCTCAAGGCTCCCGGGGCAGAGGGAGCCCAAGTGAGGTGAACTGCTTGGAACCTCCTAGGTGAGGTCTCTGGGACGATTCGGAACCCCACGTGGAAGGGATAGGGTTGATCATCTAACCCAGTGGTTCTCAACCTTCCTCATGCCTTTACCCTTGAAGACAGCTCCTCATGGGGTGGTGACCCCCAACCATAAAATCATTTCCGTTGCTACTTCATAGCTGTAATCTTGCTACTGTTATGAACTGTAATGTAAATATCTGATAGGCAGGGTGTATTTTTGTTGTTACAAATTGAACATAATTAAAGCATAGAGATGAATCACAAAAACAATATGTAATTATATATTGTGAAATATTTATTTCTAATGACAAAATTTTGTCTTGAATCGTGGTGTAGCATGGGCAACAGTCTTCCTATAACAACAGTAAACTACATGGCTACACTTTGCTACACCGAGGAGCTGTGTGTTGGTTCCTAAGACCATGGGAAATAGGTGTTTTCCGCTGGTCTTAGGCGACCCCTGTGAAAGGGTCATTCGACCCCCAAAGGGGTCTCGACCCACAGGTTGAGAACCGCTGATCTAAGGGTCTTAATCACAAGGAACAAACATGGCCTGTGACTGTTGGAATGGAGAGTAATCCATCCATCTATCGTCTTATTTTTCGGAGGGAGGAACCTGATGCCAAAAAACAGCGAGTTTCAGGCACAGGAGAGGCAGGAACCCATTGGTACGCGTCTTGATATCTGGTACCCTGTTTCCCCGAAAATAAGACAGTGTCTTATATTAAGTTTTGCTCCCAAAGATGCGCTAGGTCTTATTTTCAGGAGATGCCTTATTTTCCCATGAAGAAGAATACGGTACACATTTATTGTTGAACTGAAAAAAAAAGGAAATTTATTACCTGTATGTGGTACTGTAATAGTTGTCATCACAAACCGGCTCACTGATTGGCTGCAGCGCAGCCTGAGCTGTCCAGGCAGTGTGAGGTTTCTTTAAATTGGGAGTCTTGGGGGCCTTATATTCCGGGGAGGCCTTATTATCGGGGAGGTCTTATTTTCGGGGGAGATGCCTTCTATTACAGCGAGAGGCAACACTGGAAGTAGGTCTTATTTTCGGAGGATGTCTTACTTTCGGGGAAACAGGGTATACTGAACCTTCTCCATTCCTCCCAACTTCCTATTCTCTTCTTCCTTCCGCACTGCTCTCCTCTCCTAAGGAGCCTTGCTCTATCTTGACCCAGAATTGGGCCAGAGCTGGGAATCCTCAGGACCACGAGCAGAAATCCCTGCTCTCCAACCAAATGTCTTGAAGTTCATGAAACAGGTCACCATTCTTGCAGGACTTATTTAAGGGAACATCAAGGGAACAAATGCACCCTCCCGTTGGGGCAACCTGATTTGATCGAGTCTCCTAACAGTCTTTCAAGGTGGTTTTCTCTTTTAGCTCAGAATTTTTAATTGTCAGTGGAAATATTTCTTGGGAAGAATAGAATCCGTATGACAAAAGGAGCACCATTTGTTGTGTATCAGTTTTATATGATTTCAAATCCATTTGTTTATGACAGGTAAGTTGTTTTAATCCACTTGTTTATGATGAGACACCCCCAAAGTTGCTTTTATTAAGGTATTACATATATGTCCTTATTACCCACACATACATTGCCCCCCCTCCCCATTCTGGTACCTGCCCTCACCCTAGAAGTAAAGCTGTTTTCATATGAGGATGAAGTAAGTTGTGTCAGGATGTCATAGTCTCATCCCTTGTCTTTAGAAGCACTCAGCTGCTGAGAGACCCCTATGGGGCCTTGTCCATAAAAATGTGCAGAAGCAAGAGGACATTTAGACGATAAATATAGTTGACCCTTGAGAAATGAGGGGCTTAGGGGCACTGACCCCTGCACAGTCAAGAATATGTGTAACTTCTGACATCCCCGAAGCTTAATTACAGTTGGTCCTTCACATCCAAGGCTTCAGACAGTGTTTTCTACCTGAGGTTGGGAAACTGTGGTTGAGATAGGAAACTCGAGGATACAAGGGACAACTGTATTGAAAACTGTATTGAAAACCCAAGTGTAAAGTGGATCAGGACAGGTCAAACCCATATTGTTCATGGTCAACTGAGTCTTTGTGAGGACCATTTGAGTTTTGGTTTGAGCAAGGTGGCTCTGCCCTAACCTTAGAACTCTCTGAAGATCTTTGGGGGCAGATGCTCCTGTGTTGGTGAGGTGACTCCTTCTAGAATGGAAGTATGTGTCTTCCTGTATTTATTCCCTAGCAAACATGCTCTGGCAGCAGGCGGCATGCTGTTTGAGCTGGCAGCTGGAGATCAGCTCCTGACTTGTTGCCTTTTCTTCTCCTGAAGAGCCTCCTCGAATAAAAAGGCACGCCTCATATTAAATGTGAACACTATTCCTTCATCTCCCCTTCCTGGGTCAATACTGGGCTTACTCTGTCATTTGTTGGAGTATGTTATTTCTTTATTGGTTGGTTAAAGGGATGTTATGCTGCATAGTATTTTATAATTTCCACAGGTAAATTACCAACAAAAAATCAGTTTCTAGGTATAATTTTTAAAAAATATTTTTTATTGATTTCAGAGCGGAAGGGGGAGGGAGAGAGAGAAACATCAATGATGAGAGAGAATCACTGATTGGCTGCCTCCCACATGCCCTTCACCAGGGACCAAGCCTGCAATACAGGCATGTGGAATCAAACCCGGGACCCTCTATTCCACAGGCTGGTGCTCTATCCACTCAGCCAAATCTGAAAGGGCTCTATGTATAATTTTACTGCCTCCAAAACAAAACAGCAGTAAATTAGCTATTGTCATATGAAGAAATAGAAACCATTAAATGAATGGCGATCTCTCTGGCAAGTGCTTCCCATGTACTTCCCCCTTCCCAGTCTCTCCCCAGCATCATGGGACAGTATCATGAAAATGTTTATGGAGTCATGAAGCCAGAGCTTTTCAAAGACTCAGTCCTAAGACTTCTCAGATCCTTTGTTCTGGTGAAGTCCTTTCTTGTTTTGCCTCCAGACTTATGTTCTCTTTCTTGTAGCAGTTGCCATAGCTCATTACAATTTCTCTATATTTGGGGGTTCCTGACTCTCAGGTTTGTCTGGGGAGACCCATGAAATCTCCTGAGTACATCCCACATTCTGTACCCAATATGGTAAACAGGCAGACATAAGGTATCTCATTGAGTTCAACAAATACTGGACACCACTCTCTGCCCCACACACATGAAGTCTTGAGGAGACAAAGACAAGTATGCAAGGTTCTGGACTTCAAGGGGCTTGGAGGATGGTGAGGTTGATTTATCAAGGATGTATGCAGGACGTGTGGCAACACAAAAAAGGCTGCAGGGAGAGCTTCCTGAAGAACATCACTCTTGTGCTAAGTGTTGAATGTATAAGAGTTCAATGACTCACAGGAATGGTGGTGGAGGGGTTATAGTGGTGGTGTAGTGTTTTAAATAGAAAGAACAACAGATGTTAGTGTGTGTGTGTGTGTGTGTGTGTGTGTGTGTGTGTGGTGGGGAGAGAGGTGGGGTAGGAAGGTGACAAGAGCAGCTAGGTGTTACTAGAGTATAAATTGTAAGTTGAGAAGTAGAGGTGTGTAGGGATCAGGTTATCGCAGAACTGCCCAAGGTGGATGAAGACATTATTTCTCCAGCAGAGGGCTCGTCAGCAACATTGTCTCAGGGACAGAACCATGGCTGAGTCCAAGGCTGCAGTCCTCCAACCAATCTTTGCGTCATACTTCTCCTATCCTTTTCCCTTCTGTTGTCTGTCCCCCCTCCAAGAGCTGACAGTAAGATCAGGGGTTACTCTTCCTTCACTTGGGCGGGTCAAGTGCATTTGCTCAGCTTGGACCCTGCTTCAGCACAGCACTTCCAAGAATGCCTTTTACACAATGCTTGAGATGAGATGAAATAGGTAGAGTTTTTCCTTTTTAGGGAGAAAATAATTGGGTTTTTATGAGGAGAGTTGCTTCAAATTCTTTCCCCATTAATCAAATACTCTGTCTCTATCACTTCTGCTTCTTATTAAAAAACTAGAGACCCAATGCACAAAATTTATGCATGGTCGGGTCCATAGTCCTGGCTGGCAATCAGTGCTGATCAGGACCTTCCTTCCCCCCGCTACCCCCTGGTGGTCAGCGCACACCATAGTGAGTGGTCAAACTCCTGGTTGGTTGGTTGAACTCCCAAGGGGACAATTTGCATATTAGCGTTTTATTATATTGGATTATCTCTACTGAAAAGAACCATCGATCCCTACAGCTAAATTTTGCTGTTTGGATAATAGTGCATATTCAACATGTAGGAAATTGGAGATAGACTTACTTTTAAGTGAGATGTTTTAGGAATTCAGAGCAAAGATCTCTTCCTATTTTGGTATAATTGACAGTTTCTTTAGTTCTTAAATGCATTTGATGTATATACCTAGATATTAAAATAGAAATGATTTAGATTGTTAAATCTTTGAGGAAGGGATGGCCTCATTCCCTGGGACATTCCTAGAGAGCACACTGGCTTGCCTGTGGAAGTTTCTCAGTCAATGTATGCTGAGTTGAATGGGATATAATCAAACAGAAGTTCACTCACTAAAGAAGCCCCCTCAGCTAGGAGGAATTACTATAACCATCATATCAGCAAGGGCCTCTGTGGTCCAGATACGGAGATAAGGATAGAATACTGAGGCCATTTAAGGTCATTTAAGGGGATAGGAGGACTCCAAAGATAAACTTCTTCACAATTTTGCAGTTGAGCGGGGTTGGTGTTGAGCCAGGACCCTTTCTCTCTAGGAAATCAGAAGCCATTGCTTTATGCCAACCAATTCAACTGCCAACTTCTCCAAAATGCCCACTCTTTCCCTCCTCCAAGACCAGATCTTTGCTTATACCGTTCCCTTAGTTGGGGACCCTTTTCTCTTCCAATTCTTTTCTTTAAAGTAAAGCTCAATGTCACATCTCCCATGATGCTCTCTCCTGCCTTTCTTATACTGTTTTACTTAACTAATATTTCATACCTTTATCATTTTTTTATTCATTCATAAATATCTACTGAGGCCCATGGCAGTGTGTCAGCTGGTATGATAAGGGTCCAGCCTTTGAGAAACTTCCAGTTTCATGGGAGGTAAAGGTGATGATGTTGGATTGCTCAGAGAGACATCTAAAGAATGGCAATGCAATGTGACCTATGGGAAGGAAAGGAAAGCAACTGGGTCTGGCATATAGTAGATACTTTATAAGGTTGAAAAAGTGGACTTATTCTGAAGTCGAGTGAGCATTTTCCATGTTTTGACTTCTCATCTTCCTTAGAGCATCATTGCCAGGAAGGGTCGTTCTCTGCCTTCTGAGGCCCACCTCCCCGTGGTCAATATATTGTTTGTAAGCACCATGGAGGTTTGCTCATACAACTCAGCAAATTAACTTGTAAAGAGTAGGATTTTGTACATTTTTTTAAGAATTCAGTTGAATTGTGGCAAAACCATAGAAGCCTGTCAAACATTCAATCCAAACAAATCAGTGTAGATTGTGAAAGAAAAAGGAACGTATTTTTATGGCTGCAACTATAAAAGCAATTTAGGAAAAAGCTCCTGGTCACATGTTGATTAAACCACTTATATCCACACAGTAATCACCTTGAATGGTGCTTTTTGAACATGCAATTAAGAAAGAGAAAATTTAATAGAAAATTACTGCATTGTGGATGTAAATACTGCCTTTAAAGTGGTATTTATTCATTAGTGTTAATATCACTATTTAAATGTAGCATCAAAATTCAAAAGATGTAATCTTCGTGCTTTAATCTAGATAGACAAGTCAATTGCTTTAGCTATGCAGTGCATGAAATTATTTTGATATACAAGTAGAGTCTAGTATATCCAGTGCTTTTTGAAAAAAAATATGCCTTGTATTTAATGTATGTTTTGAAATACGAGGGTATTTGATGTAGTTTTATTTATTCAAATATATTTTGAGCCCATAAAACCATATTTATATTTGATAGAGCCTTGTAATGTTCCATTTGGAAGAGAGTGGGGAAATTATTTCTTCAATAAATTTGCTGACTGAACGAATGACTGACTCTACAATTTTCTTCAATTTACTTGAATGAGCTATATTGCTTGAATAAAATAAAGCTATTTTCTTCTTGCACTTATGCTCACCTCACTCAAACTGTTGTTTTAATATTTCTTTTCTCATGTTCCATTTTGTATGTATATTTACTGTGAATTATTTTTCTTTTGAGGTTTGCTATTACCTATCTTTCTATTTCTTAGTCTGAAGAAAGCTTGCATTATGTCCAAAACTACCTAGAATACCCACATTATGCATTTCCCCCTTTCATTACTTCTGTAAGCCTTAGTGCTTTCGTTGTGGTTATTTATTTTGCCTGTTTTTTCCATGCTAATTGAAAAAATATCACCTTGAAACTCAAACAGATGTCATTTGCAAATAAACAAACCCAACCAAGAAACATATTTATTTTCTCAGAAACATAGTATTGTGTTTTGTATGGTACTTGGCAGAATAGAATCTGAAGGTTTTATTTGAATATAGGCTTAATTCCATCAACTCTTCTCCCATTGTTGGCATGAAGAGCTGAAAGTGGAACAGTCAAGTTTACTTTATTATATATTCATCTCTATTTTTTATTTTCATTGATGGGTGATACTTCTTCGCTGTCTAAAGGACATTTTGTGCTGTTTTGAATAATAGATTTTTGCATCCTTGAAAAGTTCTTTCTGATATATAGCCACACATAATCAGGCTTGTCACCCAACAATTTTCTTATTAGAAGTTTGAAATTCAATAATTAAGAAGAGACTATTGACATTTAATGCTGTAAGTTTTTTATAATGGTTTGAATTACTTGACTAAACAGTATGGGTACAAAATACAAGCATGCAACTTGCAGCATCAGTTTAGGGCATCATTTGTTTTTTCATAAAATAGCTTTGGAATAAGACATGGTGCCAGAAATTACTTGGTAGAAGTTGAGCTTCTAGATCACAGGTAATATTTGAATCTTTAAACACTGTTTTGCTTTATTGTCCTGACACTCTAATAAAGTTAGATGATACAGTTCTTCTGCCTCATAAACTTCAAAGTTGAAATTAGCCATGTTGGGGGAAAAATTACCTTAAAAGCTGGCCTCAGAATTTATTATAGATACAAAATAGTCTTTGTTTAGGAAAATTCCTGGATGGAGTTCAGTGAGGCTTCAAGTCACTGATCAAGGAAATGTAGAGATAATTAAACTGTTCTGTATAAGATGTCAACAGGACATACAGTGAGGGTGAAAAATCAGATAAGGAAAGGGTGTATGTGGGAAGCTGAGGCTGAGGCTGGCTGGAGTAAGCAACCAGTGAGAGAGAGATTGCCTGTGGTGTGGGTGTTTAAGACCTTCTGAGAAGGGTGGTCAGTACTCAATTTAAGTTTGTTTCTGGGGCTGTCAGATGAAACCCTCTCCAGTGACCTGAACTTTTAGTAAAACAAATAGACAAAACATAGCTTTGTGATTCAGGTATTTTAGATTTCAAATAATCAGGGTATCATGACGTGGAAAAGGGACAGCATCTTCTAT
The DNA here is from genome assembly GCA_004026805.1 of Lasiurus borealis. Taxonomy (NCBI): domain Eukaryota; kingdom Metazoa; phylum Chordata; class Mammalia; order Chiroptera; family Vespertilionidae; genus Lasiurus; species Lasiurus borealis. The sequence continues at coordinate 9,820 of PVJN01012291.1, forward strand.
ATGGATTGTGGAAATTTTGATCTGAGTAAATTCAACCAAAGCAAGAACTCAGAGAAGAGTTGGTAAGGGAGACCTGCGTGTGTATATGTCTATTACCAGGAAATGTACAAAGAGGAGTGCTAGGTCATCTCTGACAGAGGATAGAAATGCAGGCCAATTTCAGATTAAGTTAATCCAGTTGGATTCATCTGAATTTACCCCTCACCTGGAGCAATAGATTTTATATAAACCAAGGGTCTAATATTTAAGTGCTCATTACTTATTGTTGCCAGGTACAGACATTGCAATCTTGGGGCAACACAGGACAGATTAACTAATGGGGGTTATAACCAGGGGTAAGGCCCAACATTCTCAATTTTATACTTTTGCATGATAATTTTTCTTCTAGCTTTTAAAAAAGAATACTTTAAAGTAGTACTAGCTCATGGATTAATCATTAATCAAAATGGCTTAAATCTGTTATCTAAACATTGCATTTAGTCTGTACTAGATGCTGTATTGGTTATTTACATTGGATATGGATTGTAGTGTAGCTTTCTCAGACTTTTTAGGCTGGGAATACTGGTATACACTCTTTAAGTCTGCGGCGTTTTTCTGACTGTGGTGGTGAGCTTGGCTTCTTTAAGCAATGAGTTCCTGAAGTGGGGAAAGTGTGTGTGTGGGCCAGTGGGAGTGCAGGTGCAAACCTTGCGGCTTGTTGTCTGTGGGTGGAGATAGCAGCTAGTTTTGGAGAATTTGAGTTCCTCGAAGGGGACTTTCACCTTGAGTGTCCAGGGAAGGGCACTCAAATACTGGAAACCATTGTTAACCCAGTCAATTCAAGATAAAATCGACACCCATATTTTTAAATGTATGGTTCAGTTTTGGTATGTGCTACTTCACACTGGATATACATAGAATTAAAAACATTCATAGACATAACTTGCTTGTCTTAGGTGATAGCTTGATTTGGAAATTCCTTGCTCTTCTTGAAATTATAGTTGTGTGTTTTGTTTTTGTTTTTGTTTTTTACCAGATGCTGTCAAAATGATATTCAAAAACTTGAAGTTCTAGTCGGTATGGCTAAGTGGTTAGAGCATCAGCCTGCAGACTGAAGGGTCCCAGATTTGATCCCTGTCATGGGCACATAGGTGGATTGTGAGCTTGATCCCCAGTGGGGGGTGTACAGGAATCATCCGATCAACGATTCTCTCTCGTCGTTGATGTTTCTATCTTTATCTCTCTCTCTCCCTCTCCCTTCCTCTCTGAAATCAATAAAAAATATATTTATAAAAAAAGAACTTGAAAAAATCTCAATAATAAGATAAATCTGATGGGAACAGATGCAAGGAAAAATAGAGAAGACTGGCTGGGCAGAAATTTAATCCAAGTTTAATTTACAAGCCTAACTACTAAAAGTGAACTGTAAACTGACCACAAATTATGTATTTATTAACTGTTACTTAATATAGTATTTTTTGACATTTACAACAGTCTCATTGTTGACATGGATATGAAAGCAGGGTAGTTCGGAGAAAAGAACAAAAAGGACCTAAGGAAAATAAATCTCATGTGAAAGATTGAAAGGAGTTGAAATGGTTTAGCTTGCTGAGAAGGTTAAGGAAAGCCTTAATTCGCTTTAGATATGTCCTTGAGATTATTAGTGGGATGCTGGCCTGTTTGTAAATAAGACTGGAAAAAGGCATGAGCTCAACCCTTTAAAGCCTTTGAGACTTCTCAGTCCCATGGTCTGATGGCCTGGTATTTTGACCTCTGGTTCATCTCTCATGAGGGTGCCTTCTGGGTGCCTCGGAGTGCAGCAACTGCTGCTACCATTTGTTGGCCACATTCTAAGCAAGGTAGATGTCCCAGGACCAGGCCACAAAGGATGAAATTAAAGAGCAGAGACAGATGGTTACTGGAAAAAGTAGTTGGGCTGTTCAAAGATTTTGATAAATGAAAAAATATCCTTTGTTCTCACATAAACTCTTCAGTCTTATTTCTCAATTAAACATACTAGTAAAGGTTCTTGTAGTAAGTCCAGGGGGAAAACTTCATCACTAACCCCTCGGCTTATTATTTTTTTTTTTTTTAAAGAAGAGTCTTTTTCAATGTAAGAGGGGGTTAGAGAATGGAGCAAACATGGAAAACCAAGGAGAAGGCTACTCTTGTGCAAAAATATCCATGAAAAAGACACAGTTCACCGTTAGCCAAACGGTAGCCATGTAGGGGAATCCTCATGCTCTCTTTAGGGGGACTGATTATCATAAGTATTTGCCCATAAAAAATTGATGTGGAACAAACAAGTTTCTGGAGGTCAGGGACTTCCAGAGATGTGGTCCAGGTTGGTTGATGTTTTATGGCTGTGTAGTTTCAGCCCCTTTTGGTTTTTTTAAGTGAGAGGAGGAAAAAAAAAAGTTCTATTTGGACTAGTCTAGTGTTCTGCTTTCCTCTCTGAGTTATTGTGATGGCCTTCTGGTCTGAAGTTTTATGGCAGCAGCTGAAAACTCTTTATTTTACCCAGGCGTCAGCATCTGACAGAGCCAAAGCATCCAATCTTACATCCTGGATTAAGTGTAAACCAAAGTGTGATAAAATACAACCTGAGGAACAAATTTAAAAAATAGTAATCATCACTGGAAACATTTTTAATAAGTTTTTTCCTGTTTATTCCATGGGATTGCATTAACCCTCGCACTGCCTAGAGAAATGAGATTTTTGTGATATGACATTATTCTTTCCTTCCTTCTCCTTCTTACTGTTCAACAAGCATTTCAATAAATAAATGTCAGAAGGAAATCTACAACTAATTCCAAGTTGCTTGGTGTTGCTTCTATGATTTTGAAAGTCAACACAGCTATAAATTTTGTGCATGGTTAGGCCTAATCCAAAAAAATATTTAGAAACCAAAGTAAATCTTTTCCCTACATGCCATGGGAAAAGGATCAGTAGATGGTGTATTATTAATGAACTTGTTTTAATTATTTTTCCTTTGGAGTTGATGTTATTTATTTAAATCCAAGTTTTAATTCAACCACTTCAATATTTGATAAGAACAATGAAACAACTTAAGGTATTAATTTTTCAGAGTTTACTTTGGGGATGTTTTTAATAACAATCTAAATGAAAATGGTCAATTTTGATAATTATTGTTAAGGCTTGATGAAATAACAGGCCAAATGTATTATGAAGACTTATAAGCACAAGAGGAATAAAAAGGTTTAGAAAAAAGATGGGTTTGAAGGTTTTTGATGATCACTTAGGAGGTTCCTACATTTTATATAAAGGGTCTCAGATCACATGAAGCACATGTACACAACATCAGCCATGAGTCAAATGGTACTTTTTATATAAATGATAATATCCCCGATTCGAGATTTCAAAAGAGATTCACAACCTTGTAAGAAACTTTACCTTAAATGATGACCGTACTTTAATCTTTCTCTTTAGGCTTCCTTTTTTACAGAGATGGGTGTTCTCTGAGTGAATATTAAAAGTAACATGCTCATCTGGAGATATGTAAAGTTAAACTCCTGGCCACCAACTATCATTTTTGTTGCTCTGATTTGATTTTTGACTAGAGGCCGGTGCACAAAATTCATGCATGGGAGGCTTGGAGGTGGGGTGGGGAGGCCCCTTAGCCAGCCTGCACCCTCTCCAATCTGGGACCCCTCAAGGAATGTATGACTGCCTGTTTAGGGGGCAATTGGACATTCCTCTCACAATCCAGGATTGCTGGCTCCCAATTGCTCGCCTGCCTGCCTTCCTGATTGCCTCTAACTGCTTCTGCCTGCCAGCCCGATCGCCTGCTAACCACTCCCCTGCCAGCTTGATTAATACCCACCTGCTCCCGTGCCAGCCTGTTTGCCCCTAACTGCCTTCCCTGTAGGCCTGGTCACCCCTAACTTCCCTCCCTCGCAAGCGTGGTCCCCGCCAACTGCTTTTCCCTGCGGCCTGGGTTCCCTCCCTGCAATTGCCCTTCCCTGCAGGCCCAGTTGCCCCCAACTTCTCTCCTCTGCTGACCTGGTCAACCCTAACTACTCTCCCCTGCAGGCTTGATCACCCCCAGCTACCCACCCTTGCAAGCCTGGTCCCTCAAACTGCCCTCCCATGCTGACCTGATCACCTACAACTGCCCTCCCTGGGAAACCTGGTCCCTCCAACTTTTCTCCCCTATTGACCATCTTGTGGTGCCCATCTTGTGTTCACATGGGGGCAGTCATCTTTGACAACATGGAGGCAGCCATCTTGTGTGTTGGAATGACAGTCAATTTGCATTTTATTCTTTTATTAGATAGGATAGAGGCCTGGTGCATGGGTGGGGACTGGCTGGTTTGCCCTGAAGGATGTCCCAGATCAGGGTGGGGGTTCTCTTGGGGCATGGGGTGGCCTGGGCAAGGGGCCTGTGGTGGTTTGCAGACCAGCTATGCCTCCCAGCGACCCAAGCGAAGGCCCTGGTATCTGGGATTTATTTATCTTCTATAATTGAAACTTTGTAGTCTTGAGTGGAGCCAAGCCTCCTGCATGTTCCATGGCTGCGGCCATTTTTGTTGGGATTTATTTATTTTCTATAATTGAAAATTTGTAGCCTTTTAGTGGATGCCAAGGCAGGCCAGGGCTGCAGAAGCTTGGCTTCCTCCATCCCTGGGGGCAACTCAAGCCTCCTGCTCTCTCCAACTTTGTGGCTGCTGCCATTTTTGTTGGGATTTATTTATCTTCTATAATTGAAACTTTGTAGTCTTGAGCAGAGGCCTGGGCCAAAGCTTGGCTTCCTCCATTGTTAAGGAAACAAAGTCTCCTGCTCTCTTCGAGGCTGCAGCCATCTAGGTTAGGTTAATTTGCTTATTCACTCCTGATTGGTTGGTAGGTGTGGTAGAAGTATGGTCAATTTGCATATTACTCTTTTATTGGATAGGACACCTGTATAAATTGGATCCTCCACCCTGGCCAGTTTGACTCAGTGGATATAGCATCAGCCTGGGGACTGAAGCATCCTGGGTTTGATTCTAGTTAAGAGCATGTACCTGGATTGCAGGCTCAATCCCCAGCCCTGGTTGGAGCTCCTGTAGGAGGCAACCAAATGATGTGTCTCTCTCATGTCAAAGTCTCTCTCTCTATCTTTCCCCTTCCCTTTTACTCTCTAAAAATTAATGGAAACATATCCTTGGGTGAGGATTAATGAGCAAAATGGAATAAATAAAAATAAATTGGGTTCCATAAATTTTGGTGAAGCTTTGTCTGTCTTGAGGTGTAATAACCCTGTTACTGATATATCTTCAGTTCTGATTGAAATGAGATCGCTTTTTGAACAACAGCATCATGGGTACAGTTAGAATTAGGAGAAAATATTCTTTGCACCTCTATTTTTAAAATTGATTTCCTATCAGAGAGGACTTTGGCACTAACATCTTGCTTTCTGTGGTATCGATCATAAAAACATCTCTGCCCTGACCATCATTTGTGATCATCATTATTAGGAGACAGTCACAGAACTAAATAAACGACAGCCTCCCAAACTTCGATTTTGAGTCCATTCTCCCCTCAGTACAAATACTCTGCTCTTTCCCCGACCTCCTCCCCACAATGCTCTTGCTTCTAACCTTGGATATTCTTAGTAAATGAGAGGATAGTGGATAGCAGCAACCTAAACTCTCAAAATACTAAAACTGCTAAAACAGGAAAATTATTTTTAAAACTTAAAGTAATCTCATAGCACATTGCTTCTGGAGTCATGGTGGTCTCACATTTACCAAAAGATACAATCCGATATATCTATTGAAAACTTCCTATGTGCTAGAAAATATGCTCAGTGTTTTCCTTCACATTATCTCACTTACTACTCCCAATACCTTTATGATCAACTGGATACTATTATTAACTTCATCTTACAGATCAGGAAATTGAGGCACAGAGTAGGTAACTGACTTTCCCAAAACACACATTGCTAGGGGGCAGAGATGAGAATGGAATTCTTGCTACTTAATCTCAATGCCCAGGCTCTTATACTTCACTCTTTCTCCTTCAAAGGACATGCAGTAGATGTTTTAAGTAACGGTGTGTTACATGCTTATTTAAAATTAGAGGCCCATTACACAGAATTCGTTCACGGTGGGGGGAGGGTATCCCTCAGCCCAGCTTGCACCCTCTCTAATCTGGGACATCCCTCTCATAAACTGGGACTGCTGGCTCCTAACCACTCACCTGCCTGCCTGTCTGATTGCCCCTAACCAGTCTGCCTACCAGCTTGATAGCCCCCTAACCGCTCCTCTGCTGGCCTGATTGATGTATAACTGCTCCCCTGCTGGCATGATTGCCCCCAACTGTCCTTCCCTGCTGGCCTGATTGCCCTCAACTGCCTTCCCCTGTGGGGCTAAGGAGAATAGGGGACTCCGACTGGATGAAGCATGAGGTACCTACCACCTCTCCCCCCCTTTGCCTCTCCCCACTTTAGCCCCTGCAGGGCTGAAGGGACTGGGAGCCACCATCTTGTGAGGGTATGATGGTCAATTACCATATTCCCTCTTTATTAGATAGGATGTGTTGGCTTATAGTCACAGTTGCATTGAGACATTTTACTAATGTGTGCATCTGCACTTATTTAAATTAGTAATAAAGATATGTACATTACTGGCCCATACAAATGCACTTTCTCAAGGATTAATTTTCTTCTTCTTTACCTGGTTCTTATGTTTATTTTAGTCTCCAATATTGTGATCAGGGCTATATTTTGGACAGTTGTGTTATTGTGGGAAAAGGATGGAATTAGAGCATTACAATAATGAGTTTAATGTACTGTTTGGGAGATGTGTAGACTCTCTTCTTTGGGTGTAAAATGCTCTATATATCAGTGGTTGATCTGGTTAATTTTTTTGGTTTAAATCTTCTATAGCAATTGCTGGGAAACTTACTTTAAAGGAAAAAATAGTAAATACTTTAGACTTAGCAGACCACACAATCTCTGTCATAACTTCTCAACTCTGCTGTTGTAATGCAAAACCAGCCATAGATGATATGTAAATGAATGACTCTAGCTGTATTCCTATAAAATTTTATTTACAAAAATAGGCAGCCAGCCTGCAAGCCATAATTTTCTGACGCATGTTCTATTACGTTGTTATCTACTTGATCTATCAGTTTCTGTAGAGTGTGTTAAAATTTCCAAATAAATTTATTATTTATTTATATCCTTAACAAACTTGTCAGTTGTTAATTTATAATTTAGAAGAGTAGCAGAAAATAGAGGTTCAGAATATGAACTCTGAATTAGACAGAGTGTATCCTTGTGCCCCTTAATCCTCTGTGTCTCAGTTTTTTCCCTTGTAAAATGGGATTAATAATAATATTTACCCCTGGGCATTGCTGAGGATTAAATGAGTTAATATATGTAAAGCTCTTAGAATACTGCTTGGAATATGATAAGCACTAAATAAAGGTGAAGGATTGTTATTTGAGATATTAGGTTCATTTAAGGATATAATCCTTATACCTTTCAATATACTTTTACTCTTTATATAATGCTTATGTTTTTCCCTGCTTCTTTTGGCCTTGATGACACTTGCACTTGACATTAAAATTGCTTCTCTGCCTTTCTTTTTGTTTCATACTTGCCTATTAAATCTTTTTCCTTCCCTTCACTTTCAACTTTTCTGTATGCCTATTTCTATAGAAAACTTGGTTTTGCATCTTATTTTTGTTTTTAAGCCAATATGATACTCTATTTCTTTTTGTTGATTTATTTAAACATTTACATTTAGTTTAGTTATTGTCATTTGGAGCTATTGATACCATCTAATTCATATTATCTCTTTATCATACTCTCATTTGGTTAAATTATTCCTCCTCTTTTTCCAATGAATAAATAAAATATTCTTATGCTGGTTAGACAGCTACACATATTTTATTTTTATTTATCTAATGGCTACCTAAAACTCAAGATATACTCTTACATTTTATTTTCCCTGTCACAGTTCTTAATTTTATCAATATCTATATCTTCTCCTATGAGTCAGAATGCCTGAGTTTGAATCTCGGCACTGCTTTTTATAGGCTGTGTGTACTTGTACAATTTTCTTAACCTATCTATCTGTGCCTCAGTTTCCTTACTTGTAAAAGAGAGTCTTACTTCTCTGACTGCAGCCTCCACTTCCCTCTTCCCTAAAGAAAGATCATTTAAGAAGAAAAGCAAATTTAGTAAATGGTTTTTTTTAAAAAGATCATTTAGTATCATCTTGTTTTAGTCCTGGATTATATATGTTTATATTTACTCTTGCTCTTTTAGACAAAGTAAACTTTGATGAATTATTCACTCACCCTAACTTCTTTGATAGCTGGCTTTATTTATTTTTTTCCTGTGAGAGTACTTTTTCAGCGTAGTTCTCACAGCAGGTATTTGTGTAGTAAATGTTCTGAGGCTTTGCATACGAAGAATAGTCTTATCACTATTGTATATTTATTTTCCTTTTGAACTTTATTGTTGAAACTATTATATATGTCCCCCCTTTCTCCCCACCGATGCCCTCCAGCCAATCTCTCCACTCCCCACATCCCGGGCCCTCACCACCCCATTATCTGAATCCATGGGTTATCCATATATGTATACAAAGTTTTTGGTTGATTACCTCCCTCCCACCCACCCTCTCCTGCCTTTCCTAAAGACGATCTCATATTTAAACAATAGCTTTATTAGACAAAATTTTAAGTTTAATGTTCTTTTTTTCTTTTATTTAATAACTCTTTATTGTTCAGTTTCTTTCAGTTGTTCCTCCTTTTCCCCCCAATAGCTGTCCTCCATCCAGTTCCCACCCCACCCCATGCCCTTAACACCCCCCACTGTCCTTGTCCATAGTTGTAATATTTTTTCCAATCTTTTCTCATACCCACCACCCCCCCTTTTCCCTGAGAATTGTCAGTATACTCTTTCTATGCCCCTGATTCTATTATATTCACCAGTTTATTCTGTTCCTCAAATTTTTTATTCACTTGATTTTTAGATTCACTTGTTGATACATATGTATTTGTTGTCACTTTGTTGTTCATAATTGTTATTTTTACCTTTTTCTTCTTCCTCTTCTTAAATAATACTCTTCAGCATTTCATATAATACTGGTTTGGTGGTGATGAACTCCTTTAGCTTTTTCTTGTCTGTGAAGCGCTTTATCTGACCTTCAATTCTAAATGATAGCTTTGCTGGGTAGAGTAATATTAGTTGTAGGTTCGTGCTATTCATCACTTTGAATATTTCTTGCCACTCCCGATTGGCCTGCATAGTTTCTGTTGAGAAATCAACTGGCAGTCATATGGGTGCTCCCTTGTAGGTAAGGTAACTAACTGTTCTTGTCTTGCTGCTTTTAAGATTTTCTCTTTGTCTTTTGCCCTTGGCATGTTAATTAGGCCTTCTTTTAGATCAGTGGTTCTCAACCTGTGGGTTGCGACCCCTTTGGGGGTGGAACAACCCTTTCACAGACCATCAGAAAACACATTTCCCATGGTCTTAGGAACCAACAGACTGCTCCTTGGTGTAGCAAAGTGTAGCAATGTAGTTTACTGTTGTCATATTAAGACTGTTACCCATGCTACACCATGATTCAAGACAAAATTTCATTTATTTGTAATTAGAAATAAATATTTCACAATATATAATTACATATTGTTTTTGTGATTAAGCAGTATGCTTTAATTATGTTCAATTTGTAACAATGAAAATACATCCTGCATATCAGATATTTACATTACAGTTCATAACAGTAGCAAAATTACAGTTATGAGGTAGCAACAGAAATAATTTTATGGTTGGGGGTCACCACCACATGAGAAGCTGTCTTAAAGGGTCGCGGTATTAGGAAGGTTGAGAACCACTGTTTTAGATGCTTTGGAGCTCTCTGACCCAGCTGTAGTTTGTTAGGTTTTTAGATTTTAAGAGGAACAGGCCATTCATATTCAAAAGCCGCTGCTTACACTGTGGGTGGGGTTGTAAATTGGGTGGGGCGGGGCCTCAGGGAATCACCAGGGTGGAGCAAACAGCAATGGCTGCCAGTCTGCCTGCCCTTGGAGAGTCCCCCTGGTCTCTGTGTCCTGCGGCCTGTGCAGGAACAATGTTTACTGCGAGCACCTCTGAGAGAAAGCCGCCCTCATGTTCCTGCCCTCTGCCAGACAGACCAGTTTCTCCACATATGAGTCTGGGTCCCCAGAGACTTGCCTGGAACTGGAGTTCAGAGCAGTCAGGAGCTTGTATCCCTCTTCCGACTGAAAAAGACAGCAGCACACCCAGTTGACAGTCCGTTTTGCGCATGCCTCCATACCTCTGCACTTCTGTACCTCCGTACCTCTTACCAGTCTCAATGCACATTTTTTCTTTCTTCTAGTTGTAGAACTTCCACTCAACCAAGTTTCCTTCCCATGGTTCTGGATGATATTTGTTTTGTCTTTTAGTTGGAGTTTTGATGAGGTTGTGAGAGGCAGCAAGTATAGGAGTTTACCTATGCCACCATTTGGTTGTCTCCTTAGTATTCTTCTCTTGAAGCATTTAAAAAATATTTTCCCATTGTCTGTAGTGTAGCTGTTGAGAAGACTAATAATATGATTTTATTCTTTGTAGTCGAATTGCTCTTTCTTTCTAGAAGTTCTTAGAATTTTCCTTTAGAGTTTGAAGAAGTTTAGTTTCCCCCATTGATGTCTAGATTTTGGATTTTTGTTTTCCTTCTCTTTCCTCTGTCTGGCTCTTGGCACTCTATATACCTTTTTAATCTAGGCCTTTCATCTTTAATTGTCGGAAACTGGTAGTCATTAATTCTTCAAATGTTTACTTCCTTTTGTTTACTCTCCCGTTATCCTATTATGCAGATGGTAACACTTACATCTTTAACACATTTTCATAATATCCCACATATATTCATCTGTTACTTGTCACCGAATCTTTCTGCACACTTAAGTTAGTTTTCACTGTGTCCATACTGCCTTTCATAATTCTTCATTAATTCTTTAAAATTCTTGTTTCTTCATCATGTAACCAATACTTGATTCTTATATTGACTTTAAATTCTTAATGTCTTTCTTCCATTAATTTATCTTGCTTGCTGTCTGTTATGGCATGTTGTCTTTTGCTTTATTAGCACTTACTCTCTTCAAGTGTCACTTTCCTTCTGAGCTTATATTCCCTTAGGGATATTTGCTACGGGGGCTTTTAATAAGTATCCAGATAGAGAATCAAAGCTGGAGCTCTGGTTTGTAGATCTCTGTGAGATGTCCATTTCCTCTTCTCTTAAGTTTATAACTTCTTTCTGGATCTTTAGGAGGCTCTCTTAAGGGTTTTATGTTAGATTTTTAAGTGTATGTGATTCCCACTTGATTATTTATTATTTGGTTTGTTTTTACTGTTTTATTTATGTTTTTTTTTTAGGGTTGGGTTCAGGAGAGAGAGCTAGCAGCCTAAAGTGGTTCAATGCCATGCCACAAGTATACATTCTTTATAATATTGCCAATTCTCAAGCTGTATCACTGTGTTTGAAAGGATAGTATATACAATGGCTCCTAAATTTCAATAGTTTTAATAATCACTGCATATCACTATGTACTTGGCCATACTGATCACTGTTTCTGGAGGCTGCTGATAGGTAGAATGGTAGAATGGCGTGCCTATAGTATAAGACCTAACCCAACTTTTCTTTTCCTGATGGGCTCAAAAGGGCCAATGCTTTACTTTCAAGGGTATAATGCATGCCCTTGAATGATGATTCTCTGCTTCTACCTCTAGTAATCCTTACCAGTCTTGATTTACTATCACAGGAAAGTCACATCTTAAAATTTATGTTATTTTAATAAAAAGTTTAAATTGAATTTTACTTTCATTGATTTCCACACAAAGACTTCATGTCTGCATCATAAATCCTGCACCTGCTCCAGATCTGTCCAGCATGATGACCAAGAGCAATTCTGTGCTTTACATTCTCATGCAATTTCCTACCTTTTTGTGGGGAGGTTTGCTTGAGATTTCAACAGGGTATCTTATCACTAGACTTATGGAGCTCATATAATACAGTATTTATCTTTTGGGAGAAAAAAATGAGATTTAAGCTATAGATAAAATTAATTTAGTTTCTTAAAAAAGAAATTCCAGTTAAACTTCTGAATGGTAGTTAATTTCGTTGATGAAAAGAGCTTGTGCTAAGTCCTGAGATGACATGTAAAATCTTTCTCTGGAAGTCTTTAGATATAGAATATATCTTTATCTTTGTGAGGTGGCTAGCTTAGGGGTGTTTTTAAAGATGAAAGGATTGAGGTGCTATCTTTTCTAACTCTATATGAGCCTTTGATTGAACCTACTCTTCAATTTTAGCTGAGAAATGCACCCTTCTAAAAAGTGCTTTTGGGTAACTGCTATTTTTCAAGGGGATATAGGAAAGACAGACATACTAGAAGGAATTATATTTTATCTGAATTTTGTATTAAGCAATACTTCTTCCCTATCTCTCCCAGTGGTTTGTATCTGTGCCTACTATTTATTTTTGTCTTAATATTTTCTGGAAATATCCAAGGAACCCTATTTACTACTCTCTTACCCAGATACAGGTTTTATAGTTTTTTTAAGATATGCCTTATGTGTATACTCACTTTCTCCTTCCCTAACCTTTCCTTCTTCCACTCCACAAACTCTATGTCGCAATGCCCTAGGCTAGCACAATATTTCTATGAGAGTGGCCTGAATTTTCTATTGCTTTATCAGTCATTGAAATGTTCTTGTCCACTCTCTGCCCCTTACACAGTTCTTTCGGGCGAAAAGTGAAATATTTGCCTGGAAAACTTGGGAATAGAAGTAGCACACAGGGGCCCCTCTCCTTTTTTCATGGGACTCAGTTGCTCCCTAAAAGAGTGCATTTTGTTCTGGTTCTCCATACTGCAAAATTTACAGCATAATATACCTTCTCAACATATCCTCTAATTACTTTCCTCCCTCTCCCCGCCCCCCCCCCCCAAATTTCTGTGCTATATTCTAGATAGTTTCTTTGCCCTTTCAGTTGACTCATTTTCTCTATCTGTGCCTAGTATATGGTTTAAAAATCACCTACTGTATTATTAATTTTAGGCATCATATCAGTTCTATCCATTTTATCTCTTAGGTCCTCAACTTCTTTCATACTAGCTCTTCTCAGCAGGAGAAATATTCTCATTTCTTTCATCTTTACATAATCTTTTTTCTCCCATGACCCTTTCTAATTATTGCCCTAGTTCTTTGCCTTCCTTTATAACTTTTTTTTTTTTATAAAACATGCTCCATTTACTATCTCTGCTACGTTTATTTGGAGCTGTAGTAGATGCTTTAAGGATAGAAAGGCTGCAGAAGAATTTGCCAACTTTATTATTCTGAGAAGGGAGCAGGGAGGAGAGAAATAGGCAGCTCTCACTCCCTGCATGTGGTTTGTGGTGCAGGTGGTAATGTGTGGGGAAACCTCGGGGCAGAGGGTAATTGCTGTGTGTGTGTGTGTGTGTGTGTGTGTGTGTGTGTACGTGCGCTTGCAGAATAGAGGACAGGTATTTGTTTCCTATTACTGATGTAAGAAATTGGCACACACTTAGTGGCTTAAATAATACAATGTATTGTCTTACAGTTCTGGAGGTTAGAAGTCTGAAATGAGTCTCCCAGGGCTAAAATCATGGTGTTGGGAGGCGGTGTTCCATCTGGAAGTTCCAGGGAAGAATCCATTTTCTTGCCTTTTCCAGCTTCTGAAGGCTGCCTGCATTCCTTGGCTCATGGTCCTCTTCCTCCATCTTCATAGGCCGGTCAATTTCTTCTCACATCATATCACTCAGAATCTTCCGTTTCCTGTCTCCACCTTGAAGAATACTATTGATCACATTGGACCCACCTATATAATCCACGATTATCTTCTCATCTCAAGGTCAGATGATTAGCAACCATAATTCTATCGGCAACCTTGATTCCCCCTTGCAAGTAACATGTTCTCAATTTTAGGACATGGACATCTCTGTGGGACTGGCCCTTCTTCTGCCTATCCTAGGTGCGTAGTCTGGGACAGTCTGTGTGCCCCACAGTTTGACCCAGTGTGGGAATGACACGTGCCGGCAATAGTTGTGGAAGATATTTTCATAAAGTCCTGCAAGTGTGGAGAAAGCAGCCATGAGTTCTCAGTCCTTCCATTACAGAACAGAGATGCTGAGAGAACCAAATGTTCAGGGAGGAGAGGGTCTAGTGGCGAGGACTTCAGAAGAATCAATGGAGCCAGCTATATCTCACAAGCTCCAGCCCCACAACTGGGGGTCAGACTAGATCAGGGCCACCTGTGAATCGTGGGCTCCCTCTAACTGCATGAGTATGTACAAGCCTCACTTATGTACAAGCCTTACACTCAGGTACCATCTTCGAAAGAGTTTGGGGAGAAGCTAGAAATCTGGAATCATTGAGCGTTAACCAAAAGAGACTGGGTTAGATGACAATTAGGCTTTAGTTTCAATTGTAGATAATTATTCCCACCATCAGAGGGAATATGTATCTAGATAAAGATGAACTTAGTTTTGCTGTGTGTATATTTTGTTCCCCCTTCTCCAATATATATAGTAAGCTCTGTGTGAGGGTGCTCGTGTTTTACTTAGATTACACTTTTATTTGAAATTGCATTGTACCGGTGAGCAAACTGCAAATGTACTAGTAAGTACATTGGAGGGAGGGTGCAGCTTTGAGATGCCCCTTCTAACTGCTCTCTGAAGCCCACACTGTGGTCTGTCCCGCAGCAAATACCACAGTTCAGAATGCAGTTGTTCCAAGGTTACTAGCATATGTAAATTGATTTTTTTCTATTTTTCATTTTAATTAATTACTTCAATTGTTGCAGCTATATCTCTAACCCTTAAGCCTACCCCTCCAGGTCCAGGAGCCAACCTGTCATGTACCTTTAGTCTCTATTAATCTAGAAAATGTCCTGAACATTCATTGTCTTTGTCTTTTGTTATGGTGACATTTTCGAGGAGGGTAATTATTTTGTAGGATGTACCGCAATTTAAATTTGTCTGAAATTTCCACAGCTGTTGATAAGAGGTGATTTATGTTTGGCGAGAAACCACTGAAGTGCTGAATACTTCTTAATGCATTCCATAAGGAGGCACATGATGTCTTTTTGTCCCAGTATTAGAGATATTAGCTTTGATTTCTTAGTTAAGGTGATGTAAATATTAAATGACAATATTCCCTTTTCAGTTAACAAGTGGTTTGTGGAAAGATAACTTGAGATGATGTAAATATCCTTTTTGCTTGAAATTTTTGGCCACAGCAATGATACAGATCATCACATGCATGTTCAGAAGCATAATTATTGCTGTACATTAATATGTCAGAAATGTGTTCTGGAGAGACAGTTTATTTTAACATAATAAGTTGGAGTTAAAGTAATTGAGAGTTCACACTGGAAAAATCTATTTATTTCATACCTCTGGCAATGGGTTGGCTATGAAGCATACTTTTTTTTTTTAAAGCTCTGTGTCTAATATTCCAATTCAATAAGATGCTAGTTTGAAATGAAGCTATTTCAGCTAATAACTTTGCATTCTCTGGTGAGATTTATGTTGCAATTTAAGCAGCTGCCTGAAATGCAGTAGAATATGAAGTTATTTTAAAAGTGCAGATAGCGAAACTGGTATCAGATGAAAACCTCTTGAAAGTGAAGTATTTTTGCTTTCTAATAAGGCATAAAAGGATTGAGCTACATAAGACATTAGAAATTTAGTAAATTCCAGCCATTATGATTAATGCTATGGGTCAATCAGAGTACTAAAAAATATCTCATCAAACATCCTCATTTTCAGATGAGAAAATGGTCAGATATTAAAGTTGAAAAAGTTGCTAACAAAGTGAAAGCTAATATTTTTCCCGTTTTTGTCCTTTCTCTTCTCCCCCCTTTCACTAAGGTGTACTTGTAGTTGTATTTGGTGTCATGGAGTACATTTGACAGAGTGAAACTTAGCTCAGGTGTCACTCTGTAGCTGACCATCTACTGGAGGGAGAACTGGGTCCGCCCTGGAACACAGATGAAAGGTCAGCTACCTGTGTAGGAAGAGGAGAAGGGAGTTGAGCTTCATCCGAAATAACAAAGGCTGAAAAGGAGTTTGTTAGGTGAGAATCATGGGAGGGCTTCCCTAGCAGAGGGAATTGCATGTGCAAAGGTAAGATGCCATTTTTAGCTGCCAAATGGGGGGTGGGACCAGCCCATTCCATCATTCTGAATATGATTCTGTAGTTTAGCTCTGATTTTGATGTGGTCCTGGAAGGTTTGAGTACCACATTTACCTATGCCAACATCTTGACTGGAACTCCTGCTTTTAGTTTATAAATTTTTTCATACCTTTACCTTTGGAGTTTTAGGTTGTTGGCAGCTGAATCTATGTCTCATTAACTTTTGAATACGAGTAGCATCTAATTATGTGTTATCATTTGCACATTTGTGGACTTGAATCTTTTCACAGTCATCATGCACATCAATGATGACAACTTGCTGTCAGAGAAAAATGCTACTAGCAGTTAATATATTATTTAGATTATTTACTTTATTGGTGTTTTGTTTTCTCTCCATTTGTAGTTATCATTTACCAGTGTGTCTCAGTGACACACTTAAATTATTAAATCAATACATTTTAATTTACCTATAATTTTAAGCCCTTCCCTGGCCTAAAGGTGACAACTGCCTTCTCTTAAACAGTAAAGTACAAACATTTTTATGATAATCAATCTCTTTTTACTTCTTTTCTCAGTTATTATCTGTGTTGTGGATGATTGAAGTTGCCAGAAGTTAAGCTGTGTTTTTTTTTTTTTAACATTTCATAATAAATGCCTGTGCAAATGTATTGAATAATGATCATGACATTTTCTTTACAGCCCAGTAGACTTTGATTAAACTCCGCAAGTGCTAATTGGGTGCCTACTACACACAAGCCACTGTGGGTGATAAAGACATGAATAACACACAGTCCTTGCCAAATGGGAACTTTTATTCCATGCAATTATTTGGAGAAGCTCCTATAACTCTTCCCTTTTACATTGCCTTCATGTAGAGGTGAAAGGTAGATGGTAACAGATGGGACTTCTCATTTTATTCAGCTTACAGTCTTGATAATCACTAAATGTTGCAATTCTGTTTTAATTATAAATCGCTTTACTGTATCCAAGTCTTATGAAATTATGATTGATTCATTTTTCACAGGTGGTAGCATTGTATAATAGGCCATCATATTCACATGCAAATTTGGCTAAAATTGTATTTTTATATGGCATTTATTTTTTAATGTTAAAAAACCATTTAAAAGCCAGCAGGTTAAATTGACTGAATTCTTTTAAAAAATGTATTGGTCAAATCTCAAGGCATAAGAATACTGAGTAAAAATGAATGCTTATATATGATCCTACTACTTGTAGATTGTGCAACAACTATAGATGTTAACTATACATTCTACCACCTAAAGATGGTGATCTTTATCTAAGTCATAATTATATTTCTTTTATAAAACAACTAATTGCATGTTATAAAACATATAACATGGATATATTTTAGTTTATTCTGTTTCAGTAGGGTATTTATATTTTTTCAATGTTAAAAATAAATTGCATTCTGACAGATGTGAGGTGATACCTCATTGTCATTTTAATTTACATCTCTCTGATGATTAGTAACTCAGAGCATTTTTTTCATATATCTCTTGGCTTTCTGTGTTTCTACTTTGGAGAAGTGTCTAATTAGGTCCTTTGTCCAATTTTTAATTGGATGTTCATCTTCCTTTTGTTAAGTTGTAAGAGTTTCTTATATTTTTTGGAAATTAACCTCTTGTCAGATATATCATTGGTAAATACGTTCTCCCATACAGTGGGCTCCCTTTTCATTTCGTTGATGGTTTCTTTTGTTGTGCAGAAGTTTTTTATTTTGATGTTGTCTCATTTGTTTATTTCCTCCTTGGTTTCCTTTGCCATAGGACCGTGGTCAGCAAACTGCAGCTTGCGAGCCACATGCAGCTCTTTGGCCCCTTGAGTGTGTCTCTTCCACAAAATACCACGGCCTGGTTGAGTCTATTTTGAAGCAGTGGCATTAGAAGAAGTTTAAGTTTAAAAAATTTGGCTCTCAAAAGAAATTTCAACTACTGTACTGTGGATATTTGGCTTTGTTGACTAATGAGTTTGCCGACCAC
Source organism: Lasiurus borealis (assembly GCA_004026805.1). NCBI lineage: Eukaryota > Metazoa > Chordata > Mammalia > Chiroptera > Vespertilionidae > Lasiurus > Lasiurus borealis. The sequence goes on from PVJN01012291.1 coordinate 27,976, forward strand.
TGCCCTAAGAGTTGTATTCGTAAAAATATTGCTGTTATAAGAGATGTCTGAGATTTTGCTGCTTATGTTTTCTTCTAATATTTTTATGGTGTCATGACTTACATTTAAGTCTTTTATTCATTTTGAGTTTATTCTTTTGTGTGGTGTAAGTTGGTAGTCTAGTTTTACTTTTTTGAATGAACCTGTCCAATTTTCCCAACACCATTTATTGAAGAGACTGTCTTTACTCCATTGTATGCTCTTGCTTCCTTCGTCGAATATTAATTGAGCATAATGGGTTGTTTTGATTTCCGGGTTCTTTGTCCTGTTCTATTGGTCTGTATGCCGTTCTTGTGCCGGTACTAGGCTGTTTCAAGTACAGAGGCTTTGTATTATTACCTGATATCTGGCATTGTAATTCCTCCAACTTTGTTCTTCCTCAAGATTGCTGCAGCTATTCTGGGTCTTTTTTGGTTTCATATAAATTTTTGCAGTGTTTGCTCTAGTTTTGTGAAATATGCTATTGGTATTTTAATAGGGATTGCATTGAATCTATAGTCAGAATAGCTATCATCAACAAATCAACCAATGACAAATGTTGGCAAAGATGTGGAGAAAAAGGAACCCTCATGCACTGCTGGTGAGAATGCAGACTGGTACAGCCACTGTGAAAATCAGTATGGAGTTTCCTTAAAAAATTAAAAATGAAATTCCCATTTGATTCAGTGATCCCACTTCTAGGAATATGTCCTAAGAAACCTGAAACACCAATCAGAAGGAATACATGCACCCCTATGTTCATAGCAGAACAATTTATACTAAGTTCTGGAAACAGCTCAAATGCCCATCAGTATATGAGTGGGTAAAAACTGTGGTACATTTATACCATGGAATACCATATGGCTGTAAAAAAGGAGATCTTACCATTTGAAACTCATGAGGGACATGGAGAGCATTATGCTAAACGAATTAAACCAGTTAAAGAAAGGTAAGTATCACATGATCCCACTCATATGTGGAATCTAATGAACAAAATAAACCGATGAACAAAATAGATACAGAGACATAGAAGCATGAAACAGACTAAAGAATTTCAAAGGAAAGGCAGGTATGGGGTGGATAGGGTCAATGGGAAAAAAAAGAAGGGGAAAATTTGGAATCCTTTCAACAATAAAGGTAAATTTTTAAAAATATATATTTTATTGATTTTTCCACAGAGAAGAGAGAGGGATAGAGAGTTAGAAACATTGGTTAGCTGCCTCCTGCACACTCCCCACTGGGGATGTGCCCGCAACCAAGGTACATGCACTTGACCAGAATCGAACCTGGGACCTCTAAGTATGCAAGCTGACGCTCTATCCACTGAGCCAAACCGGTCAGGCAATAAAGGTAAATTTAAAAATAAATAAATAAAATGGGGATTCCTGGAAAAAAATAATAAATTGCATTGAAATAAGCCAATTTCAAAAAGATAAATACTATATAATTCTACTTAGATGAGGTATCTTGAGAAATCAAATTTATAAATATGGTAAGTAGAATGATGGTTGATAGGGGATAAAGAAAGAGAAATGGGCAGTTGTTTAACTGGTACAGAGTTTCATTTTTGCACAATAAAAATAATTTTGAAGACTGGATTTACAACAGTGTTATGTAACTGTACACTTAAGTGGTTAAGATAGAAAATTTTATGTTATGCATAGTTTACCACAATTTAAGAAAAGATAATAAAGCATTTAGGATACATTTCTAAAAGTGAGAAGCGGTAAGAGAAATGGTTTACAAGTTTAACCACATAAAAATTGAAAACCTCTCTATTAACTAGGGAAACACAGATTGTTTAACTGAGATGTTATCCTTTTACCCATTGTTTGGTAAAAGTTGACAATATACTTAATGTTGGCAAGAGAACAGGAAAATAGACCCTTACCAATCCTTTTGGTAGGAGAGCACATTACCAAGACTATTTTGGTGAGCAATGAGTCCATTGAAATAAAAATTTAAATGTGTATATTCTTCAACTCAACAAACTCCTATTCTATAGAAATATACACTTACATATGCATGACAAATAATGTTCAAATTTAGTAATTGAAAATGTTCTTATAAAGTGAAAAATTGAAAATTAATGCTGAAAACATTTCTTGTACACCTTTGTGTCTAGGTGCAAGTATTTTTCAGAGCTGAGGTATGGTCAATTTGCGTACTACTCTTTTATTAGATATGATATCATGGAGGGAGAACAAAGGGTAAAATATTTAACTATAGCAGTGTTTGATTATATTCTGCACAGTGAGAAAACCTAATGTTGTTTTTAAGATCCACCATTTCTTACTTCTTTTTAGTCAGGTCAAGTTTCTAAGCTTTCTAAATCTCCATTTTCCAGCCAATGAAAAGAAAATAGGATTCCACCAAGTCTCCTATCTACTTATTCCAGGACTTCTGTGATGATCAAATGAGATGAGGCATGGGAAAACACTTCACAGACATTTGCTTAAAGTATAAAATGTTTGCATCTGGCTATAAAGTAAGTCGTGTTCCTGAAGGAACTACAAGGAGGTTAGTCACTGGGGAGAGGAAGCCAGGTGTTGCTACATGACATCATTACCCAGCACCCACAGCCACCATTTCCAGGCTGGGCTGGGCTGTGGGCCACATTTTCTGCCATGAGGTCTCTCAGCAGCCAGAGTCAGCTACGATTTGGTGGGGTGGTGGCAGGGCCTGTGTCCCTCTGGGGGAAGCCAAGTGTTGCTTTGTGGGTGCCAGGTCTATGGCGCCATTTATTGTTAAATGGCCTGTTGATAGGGAGAGGAAGCTGGGCATTGCTACATGATGTCATTACCTCGCGTCCACAGCCATTTCCTGGCTGAGCTGGTCTGTGGGCTCATTTTGTGACATGGGATCTTGGCAGCATCAGCTACAATTTGATGGGCTGTCACTCTGGGGTGGTGTCAGGGCCACTTGGGGGAAGCCAAGTGTTGCTTTGTTGGCGGCAGGTCCGTGGTGCAGTTTCTCTGTAAATGGCCAGTGTGCTTCACAGCAGCTCCTGTGTTGTCTGTCCTCTGGTCATCAGTGCACATGATAGTGACTGGCTGAACAGTCGAACACTTAACATATTAGCCTTTCATATATATAGATTCCTGTTCTAATTTATTATATATTTTGTTTCCATTTATATCTTTAGATCTTGAACTTTTGGAATTTGTGTATACATGTATGAATGTGTAAGATTCATAGTAAGAATATAAGTTTTATATCCTTTTTAGATATTCAGTTGTCTCAGCCACATTTATTGAATAATCAATTGTTTTCAGACATGAAATATAATCTGTTACAAATACTAGACTGACAAAGGATGAAAGTCGATTTCTGGTAGGAATAAAGACTACAAATATTAGATAAATTAAAGTAGGCCAGAAAAAGAAAAGAGATTATTGATGCACTTAAGAGATATAAACAAACTGAGCTAGCATCCAAAGAAAGTCACCATAAATGGGATTAGGTTGAAATTGAAAGACTAGTACAATATTTTCTACTTATCTGCTAAAGGGATGATTTTATCAATATGTAAAAAGGTAATTAAACAAGGTAAACATATTTTTAAACTAGGCAAAGAGTTTGCAAGAAGTAAAAATAAAAGTTCATATAAAGTAAAAAACATATAAGTAAATATTTGTCCATTAGAAATATTACAAGTTCATCTCTTTGAATTAAAGTATAGTTGGCATACAATATTATATTAGTTTCAGATGTACAATACAGTGAGATTTCACATTTGCATACCTTACCAAGTGATCACCACAAAAAATCCACTACCCATCGGTCACCATACAAAGTTATTGTGATATTATTGACTGTATTCCCTAATCTGAACTTTACATCCCAGGACTTATCTATGTTATAAGTGAAATGGTACAGCATTTGTCTCAACAACATGGATAGACCTCAGGGTATTATGCTAAATGAGATACAAATTCATCTTTTAGCAACAAGGCACTAGTTTGCATATATCAAAATGGCAAGGTTTGAAAAGTGATAAAACTCAAATTGCAGTGTGAAACCATTGCTCAGAGGAATGTAAATTGGTACAATCTTTTAGGAGGTCTTTTTAGCAATATATTTTAAAAGTCTTAAAATATGCATAATGTTTTACTTATAAATTTTATTTTCAGTAAATTTTCCCTAAGAAAATAATCAGAAATGCAGACAAAGATTTATATAGTGTAATGTATAAGGAGGATCGGCTAAATGCTTAATAAGTTGGGGGATTTAAAAATACATCTGCATACAGGAATTCTGTTAATATTAAATTTCATGATGCGGGGAAATGTCCACACTTACACTATTATATTGAAATCTACTGGTGAAACTAGTTGTGCACCACTGGTATTCTTATAAAGGAGAAAGTAGGAACTACCAGCCCTAGTAAATGTGGTTTAAGGTAATGTTAACGTAAAAAAAACACATTGAAACCTGTAAAGAATTTTTGTGAGTTTATTTGAGCCAAACTGTCGATATATGCCATATGCTGGGAAGCAGAACCTCAAAGAATTGGGATAATGCTCCAGAGAATGGCTGGTTACATTTATATTTATATACTGCCATTAAAGGAGGGACATAGGTGGGTTACATGAAATTCATTGGTGATAGATTAAGGAGGTGGGATAAAGCAAAGTGGCGGGAAACCCCTGGGATTGGATAAAAAGGGGAATGATGGACACATACTTAGGTGGGTGCAGGAACAATGAACAAGATAATGAAGGAATTTGTGGTATCTGTCCTGGCACCCAGCACATTTGGTTGTGCTCCAGGGGCTCCAGAAAAAGGGAAGTTACAAGTTACCCAGACATTTCAAGGGTATGTTATCCTAGATGCAAAAAGACAGATAGGCTCAGTTAAGGTAAAAGTTGAGCTTGTGCCGAGACCGGTTTGGCTCAGTGGATAAAGCGTCGGCCTGTGGACTGAAAGGTCCCAGGTTCGATTCCGGTTGGGGGCATGTACCTTGCTTTCGGGCACATCTCCAGTGCGGGGCGTGCAGGAGGCGGCTGATCGATGTCTCTCTCTCATCGATGTTTCTGACTTTCTATCCCTCTCCTTTCCTCTGTAAAAAATCAATAAAATATATTAAAAAAAAAAAAGTTGACCTTGTCAGTGAAGATACCGGCCTAGGATGTAACTGCCCACCATAACTGCGTGTAGTTAAAGTTTAATTTCAGAGCATCCTTTGTGGTTCCTGTAGGTCTCTGCGTTTGCAAGACCGCCCGCAGGCCTCCCCTGTGCTTGTCAGGTTAGCACGTGGCCCTTTCCTCCACAACATTTTGCAAGTCTCTGATGCTGCCTCAGAAGTGCGAGGCTGTGATATAAAAGCTGCAAAAGAGTGTCATCCTGGGCACACGTGTGTCTGCCAGACCTGGTGTCTGATTTCAGCGTGAGGAGGAAACAGAGCTGGACCTCCGTGTTACATGTCAAAAAAGCAAAGGTCCTCTCCCCTCAAGTCAGATCTCTGAAACCAAAAGTTTACAGTTCAAGTTAACTCCCAAGAAAATCATCGTAGTGTCAGAGTTCTTGGTATGAAATAAAGGTCTGGAACATTTTTGCCTCTTTCCCTCATGACCTGCATGTACAGGGCTCTCCTCCTTCCCCACACTGTGATTAAAACTCCAACACTGAGCCGAGACCGGTTTGGCTCAGTGGATGGAGCGTCGGCTTGCGGACTGAAGGGTCCCAGGTTCGATTCCGGTTGGGGGCATGTACCTTGCTTGCGGGCACATCTCCACTGTGGGGCGTGCAGGAGGCGGCTGATTGATGTCTCTCTCTCATCGATGTTTCTGACTTTCTATCTCTCTCCCTTCCTCTCTGTAAAAAATCAATAAAATAATAAAATATATTAAAACAACAAAAACAAACAAACTCCAACACTGAACTGCTGTAAACCCCAGCTACTGTTCCCTCCCTCCAAAATAGGCCACGAGCTATTAGAAGTAAAATGCCCGAAGCTGTAATTGTAAGACCGGGTACTCACGTAGGCAAGTGAGCAAGGAGAGAGAAATCTCAGGAACCCCCAGCACGGGGTCCCCCCGCCCCAGTGGGATAAAGTGGGGAGAGGTGCGCACAGCTGTGCGGAAGGGTCTTGTTTTGGTGGCGTGGTTGTCAGACTGTGTTTAATAAACCAAGCACCATCCACCCACTGCTCTCTCTCCCACCGGCAAATGCAGCCACGTCAGGGAAGGCAGAGAGGGGCTGGTCTTGTAGGGAAAGGAAATTTTAAAACTCGCAGAGTTGCTCAGAACCAGATGTTTCACTCATAGGGAGAGTCAGCTCATGGAAGTAAACTGACTTCCCTCCAAAAGAAGAGACTAGGCCCTAGTCACTAGGGTAATTACCTAAAATGCCAGTGTTTTCTCAGTCCATTGCTCACGGTGGTACCAATGAGCTTCAGCTGAGATAGTGTTTTGTTTTGCAACATTGGGGATAAGGTAAGAAGCTAGTTCTGTGTTAGCAATTTCTAAACTCTCAATAAACTGCTTCAGAAACATTACTTTTCCATCTAATCTGAAAACGGATTGCGAGCAGGCCTGATTGCTTTGGGTTCTTGGTGTTCGCCTAGCTTTTGATGGACAGTTGAGCTGTTAAAAAGGTCCCAACATAACAGATTGTCACTCGTCACGATTTTAAGCTTCCAATTTTCTCCAAGAGAGATGTCTAGATCTCTCATCTGTGGAAGCAGAAATGGATGTGGGATTTGTTTTTGATTATTTGTTCATGGGTTACTTCTACAGAAACCCCAAATCCTCTCTGTATCCATCAAGACACAGTCACCTGAATGCAAAGTTTTGAAGGTGGCCAGAGCAAACGGTGATTGAACTGTAACCTGAAAATCAGTGGAAGTCGTGGTCAAATAGTCTTTACATGTGTAGCTGAAATCAATATATATTTGTTAGTCGTAATCCCTGACTTCATCTTTGAGTTATGGTGAAAGCAAAATGTCAAGCATTACCTGGGTTGCCTAGTCTCTTGCCTTTCACTTACCATGAGGCTCCCAGTCCTAATAAATCAGTCTGACAATGTTTGGGCTCAATCACCTTTCTGCACTGGTGAGAAAACATGGAAAATGTTCACTTGTTCTTCCTGAAGGGAAGTCATGAAACAGACGTGATCTTACACAGCTTACTTAACCTGTAGTTACCTCCATGTTAATTTGTAAAATGAGGTGTTTTCCTGGCTACTCTGTAAATTGTCTTCTTCACTTTTTAAGGGACTTTTATGATACTCCCTCATTAAAATTTTGGATATCCAGACTACTAGTATAATAGTAGGAAAATATTGGGGATTTGAATTTGTATTAAATTCTGCTGTGATTCCTATAATCCCATTTCCACAAACCATTCTGTCTCTTGTAGCAATGTGTGAATAGTATCACAATAAAAAGCTTATTTGCACATAGATATACTAATTTTTAAGCTTGCCACGGTGGAAGCATTTTATATTTTATTTTTTCCATTTGAAATTTTGTCATGGAGGGGAGTCAAAAAAGGTCTAAGTGTTGCTCTCCCCGTGAGAAAAGCAGTACACATTGTTATTTCTGCGTGAAATTCCTGTGGTTTGTGCCATGTTTGTAGAGCGAACCATTTTTGGTCACACTGAGGATCAATATGTAAGTCAGAGTCTTCCCATGGAGAAGCTTGGGCTCTACCCAACATAGCGACAAACCAAACCAAACATATCCTCTCTGTATTGGGACATAAATGACAAGAAATGGGTCACTAGTGTTTAAAATTTTTTTCCTCCCAAACATTAGCCTCTATTTTTAGTTCTCTATTAGATTTTTTTTTTTTTGAAGAAACAGGAGTAGGGTTGCCAGACAGCCAATTAAATTTCAGATAAAAATAATTTTTGTATAAATATGTCTCAGAATTGTTTTTATATTATATTAAAACTAGAGGCCCAGTGCATGAATTTGTGCATGGGTGGGGTCCGGCTGGCCCTCCCAATGTGAAGCAGATCTGGCTGAGCTGGTGGGAGGGAGGGCCCACCCCCTCTAGCCCCAATTAGGCTGGCTGGCCAGCTGCAGTGCACGTCATAGTGACCAGTCATTCAGGTCATTCCAGCATTCCAGTCACTTGGCATATATATATATATATATATATATATATATATATATATATATCTGCTATACTAAATTATATTTTATAATAACTATACTAAAATTAGTTTTTTTAAAAACTTGAAATAAAAATTTATCTGATATACTGTATATTTATTTGCTAAATGTAATCTTAACTAGGACTGTAAGGAAACATGAGGATGCTGAGGTGGTTTCTGTGCTCCACACATCCTTACAAACAATGGCAGCAAATCTCTATCACATGAAATGATGTAATTTTTATAAGGTAAAAGTCACCTGGTATACCAATTTGCATTTTCTACTACCTCCATATTTGTATATGTTTCTTTCAGTTTAAATTTATGTATTTTGCCTTATCACCTAACATATACAATATTTCTACGTCTGCATCTAAAAACCACTATATACAATTTTATGTTGTAGAAAAATTAACATTTCCCTGTTATGAAATACCTAGATTCTTTTCTTTCTATAAATGTTTCAGCAACTTCTTGATGCACATAGCACTTGTTTTCCTGTTATTCTGTTTTGCTAAAATAAACTCCTGGTAGTGAGATTAGTGTGGCATTGGGAATCAAGTGGTTATTATGCCTGAATAATCACATTCAGGTTTCCCTTTTCAATTGTTAAAAGGGGTATAATTTGGAAAAGTAGAGTAGAGAGATGCATGTGCATGCAATTTCATGCCTTACAAATTCTGCAAGTGGACAATCCCTGTATAAGAATATTTTATGTTTCCAGGAGGAAGCCATTTCTATTTTTAATACCAGTAGTAAAGTAACAGGCATGGATGTGGTTTGTAAAAATTCAGCTGAATTTGAAATAGTTTCATAACCTGTAACTTTCCTCACCAGTATAGCATCAGGCTTTTCTGGCCACCAGGAGTGGCTCATCTCTGCTCCTGGACTGATGTGATTGCTTCCCAAACATGTTTTCTGTGGTTACATTACTGGGGGACATTGCATTGTGCATCTGTTCATAAACCAATCACGCGCTTCTCCCCAAGGTGTTGTAGATGAGAAATAGTTTGAAAAAAATTGCTTCTACAACAAGCTGGTCCAAGCGATAAACCAATAACCAGTTGATTTAATAACCATATCCAGAGCGGAAAAGGAAACATATAACAAACCAGCAGGGCTATTTTCTTTTAAGGGAGAGAGAGAGAGAGAGAGAGGTAGATAGATAGATACAAGATGAGTGAAGAGAGGCAAATATAAAGTGAGGGGCCCAGGAAGGGATCATTGTAATTTGCTCTCTTCTTTGATGTTGATCATCACTTAAAGCAATTTAAAACCAAACAAACAAGATAAAAATGAAATACAAATACAGTGGTACCTCGAGATACGAGTTTAATTTGTTCTGTAACCTTGAGGCGTGGGAAACTATGAGATGCTCGAGTCACGGTAAACTGGTGGGTCGTGTGCAGCCACAAATCCACGCGATTACTAGTATCTCAAATGTTGCTCGTATTTCAAAGCAAAAATCGCTTTCTCGACGGCTCCTATCTCAAAAATCTCGTATGTTAGGGCACTCATATCTCGAGGTACCACTGTATAGAAAGGTAGAAAGACTCCAAACTAGTTTTTTTTTTTTCTAGTTGCGTTGTCTGTCTGATTAACTTCAGCTTTATCCCATTAGAATTAAGCCATCAGCAGGAGATGCATTGCTATTTGCAGCTCCCCAAGCAAGCTCCTAGGCAGATAGCTTAGGCCAGGCTGGGAATATTGTGCTGCAAGAAATCCATCTGTCAAGGGAACTATGAGTTTAAGTTGACGGTTCAAAGCTATTTCAATAGAGAGCAATAATGAGAGATAGATAGTTCAACAAAGGTCCTATCGATGTGAAGCATCTTCTTTAGTGTCCTACCTTGAAAAAAGATCCTCTTCCTTTCCAACCAGGCGGTCGTTGGGAGTTTTATCAGCATTTACTAAATTGTTTTCAGAGGGAATACTGGTAGTTTATCAAGATGTTAACAGCTGTCCTCCAAAAGTGAGATGCAGTTAGCTGGGAAAGTTACTTGTTATATATTCTTTCTTCGAAGGTACCTGGTGCCCATTAAAAGGGTGAAGGCTCCGAGGAACTTGCAATAGGAAAACCCCTTTAACTTCATTTAACTTATAAATCCCTAAGCTTATAACAAAGGATGTCATATTTACACAACCCTGATGAACATTTCAAGGACTGCCCAAGTTATAAAGAAGAATTTATGCAAAATTAAGTTAAACATTTATCTGTATAAACAAAGAGGTATAGACAGATTTGGCTGGAGACCCTCTGGGACTGAGTTTTGATGTATATTGTAGCCTTGTTGCTTGTCCTACCCACCCAGAACTTCTCTACCTCTGCTCCGTCACCTGGGATGAGACACCTATAATTTTATTTTATTTTTCAGAGATTTGAGTATCTGAGCAGGGAAATAAAGGAGATGGAAAGGTTGTCCAGGTTTTATACTACTTTATCCCAGTAGTTAAACACTATGTCTTTAGAATAGAAAGGAGAGTGGGAAGTGAGCTGACTATAAATATTGTTTAGCTGAGCAGGCTTTTATCTACTAAATCATCATTTCTGAACAAAGGGATAAGACAAAATACATCTCCTGAACACTGAGAAGGACTCGGTTAGAGGGACTGTCTAGTTGATAAAGGAGGCACAAAATTGAACTGGCCACTGGAAGCAGGAGACTGGGATGAAAGATAAATTGGTCCCATGGGGGATGATGCTTGGCAGATAAGGAAGCGGCTGAGTGGAGGTGATGGTGAATTATTTTCAAGTGGACTTGCAGTGAAATTATTTGGAAATAATATGTATTATTTTAGATGTTTAACACTAATGTTCAGACTGTGGAGTGAAAAAGAACATTTTAGGTTTTTTAACAATAAATTTGTTATTCAAGGAAATGAATAAATAGTGATTACCTGTCAAGTGTAGCATACTAAAATGGAATTTTAGAATATTAAGACAAATTCTGCTTTCAAGGAATGAATACTATAAGTAATTTAGTAAGAAAAGAAAACGAGTATATACAAATAACATGTAAGGCAGAATACTATCATTTTGAGCAGACGAATAATGTGAGAAGTGAGTTTTGGAATATTCATTACCAGTGTTAACTGGAATGAGTTGTAATATAGATAATAAAAGTAAGAAGAGAAACCAAGATGGCGGCATAGGTGAACATCTAAACTGCTGCCTTGCACAACAATTTCAAAACTACAACTAAAAGACAGAACGTACTTCATCCAGAATCACAGGAAAGCTGGCTGAGTGGAAATTCTACAACTAGAAGGAAAGAGAGGGGCTCACAGAGGCTCAGAGAAGCTGCAAAAAGCTGAGGTACAGAGACACACACATGAGAGGATGGGTGGCAGAGGGCCTGACTGACTTCCTCTAGCGGGAGGGAGACAGAAACTCCCGACTGCACTGAACCCCAGTTTTGAATGCTCTGAACTCTGGCTCTGGGCAAGACTCATATGGAGGGAGTCTGGACTGTTGTGAAAAGAAAGGAGTGCACAGAAACTTAGGGGAGCCACCTAAAGGCAGAGGTCTGAATGTGCACACACTACTGCACACAGAGAGGACAGACTGCTGATTGTACCACTGGCTTTCTCTAGTGGGAGGGAGACAGAACCTCAACTGTGCTGAAATTCACTTCTTACTGTACTGAACCCCAGTTTCTGATGAGACTCTGGGGACCCAGGCTCATATGGGTCCCCAGAGCACATGGGAACCAGAAAGGTAGAGGTCTGGAGGTGTGAGTGTGCACAGAGAGGGCTACAGCGGTTACTGAGGGACACTGAGACCCAGAGACCATGTAGGGCAGGGCTAACTGGAAGCCAAGGCTGTATCTGCTCAGCCCTGAGACTCCACCAATCCAAGCTCAACAGAGAGGCTTTTGCAAGTCTTGTATCATAAGGCTGATTCCAGCATAGAAGTTTTCCCGGCATAGCAAAAATGCAGAGACAAAGGAATAGATCACAAATGAAAGAAATGGAGGAAAACAGATGACTGGATATAGAGTTAAAAACACAGTTATAAGGTTTTTAAAGAATTTCCTGGAAAAGATGGATAAATTTAGCAAGACCTGAGAGAAGATGAAAAAAGACCAACTAGAGATGAGAAAGTACCAACTAGAAATTAAACATACACTGATTGAAAGAAAAAATTATACAGAGACCTAATAGCAGACTAGAGGAATGCAAGAATCAAGTCAAAGATTTGAAATACAAATAAGCAGAAAACACTCAACTGGAAAAGAAAAAAGAAAAAAGAATTAAAAAATGTGAAGATAGTGTAAGGAGCCTCTGGGACAACTTCAAGCGTACCAACATCAGAATTATGGGGGTGCCAGAAGAAGAGAGAGGGCAAGATACTGAAAACCTATTTGAAGAAATAATGACTGAAAACTTCCCCCACCTGGTGAAAGAAATAGACTTACAAGTCCAGGAAGTGCACAGAACCTCAAACTAAAGGAATCCAAAGATGACCACACCAAGACACATCATAATTAAAATATCAAGAACAAAAGACAAAGAATATTAAAAGCAGCAAGAGAAAACCAGTTAATTACCTACAAGGGAGCACTCATAAGATTGTCAGCTGATTTCTCAACAGAAACTATGCAAATGGGAGTGGCAAGAAATATTCAAAGGGATGAATAGTAAGAACCTACAAACAAGATTACTCTACCCAGCAAAGCTATCATTCAGAATTGAAAGTCAGATGAAGAGCTTCACAGAGAAGAAAAAGCTAAAGGAGTTCATTACCACCAAACCAGTATTATATGAAATGCTGAAAGGTATTCTTTAAGCAAAGAAAGAAGAAGAAAAAGGTAAAGATGAAAATTATGAACAACAAATACATATCTATTAACAAGTGAATTTAAAAATCAAGTGTATCAAAAATCTGATGATCAGAATAAACTGGTGAATATAATAGAAACTGGGCATAGAAAGGGAGTGGACTGACAATTCTCAGGGGGGTGCAGAGAGAAACTGGATAAAAATCATACACCTATGATGAGGACAATGAGCAGGGAGGTAAGGGCAGAGGGAGGGGTGGGAGCCGGGTGGAGGGGAGATATGGGGGGAAAAAGAGGAACAAATGTAATAATCTGAACAATAAATATTTATTTAAAAAAAAGTAAGGTGACCAGAGAGTAGATAAAATCTTAATTTTAAAAATGGGAATTAAACCATTGGGGTTAGCAAACTCCAAAAAGAGTCAGATAGTGAATATTTTGTCTTTGGATGCAATATAGTCTCTGTAGTGTGTAAGCAGCCATAGGCAATATGTAAACGGGTGTGACTATTGTTTTCCAATAAAACTTTATTTAGAAAAATGGGTGATAGGCTTGAACACCTGTAAATAAAAGAAGCTTAAGGTCAATTGCTGATGAAAATACACATTTAAAAAATTAGTGTATCATAAAGATATAAAAGCTGTGACCTTTAGAATCATTAATGAACAAATTATGGTTTACTAATTCATTAAAATAACTAGAATAACTGAATTGTGTGCACGTACTCATCCATGCTTGCACATCAGAGAGCTATCCAGACAGCAGGGACCTGCAAGACTGAAAATATAGAGAAAATTAAAATTGATGGCAATAATTGTACAAAAGACAGAAGGAATTAATATGTTCAGCAATTGGTTAAACCACAAATGTAAGCTAAATTTTAATAAAACAATGGTAATTTTTATGGTTAATATTATAAGAATAGTAAAAAATTGTATTTTATAGCTAGAGGCTCATAAAGGGGAAAATGGAGTAATGCAATACAGCTTAGTCCACAATAAAGCAAGAAGGTGAGAAAACAATAGAACAAGTAGGATAAAAAATATCTCAAAACTTAATGGTAGGGTTAAACCCAAATATATTTGTAATTATATCACATGTAAGTGGGCTTAAGTATACGAGAAGATAAATGTTGATTAAACTAAAAACAAAAACAAAATTTACCTATATTATTTACAAGGGACATCCCTTGAATATAAGACTACAGAAAAAAAGAAAGATATATCAAGTACATTTAAATGAGAACATGCTAGTGGTTGCCAGGGCTGCAGGTGTGGGGAAAGAGGTGAAGGTGGTCAAAGGGTACAAACTTCCAGTTATGAGATGAATAAGTTCTAGAACTATAATGTACAGCAGGGTGACTATAGTCTCCTAAAACAATAATGAAAAGTGATGACTCTTCCAGCCTGTCAATGGTGGATCTCTTAAAGAAGCTTAACCTAAGCATTTAGACTCTCTACATGAAGTGACAATCAAGTGGATTTGGGTTTTGAGTAAATCTGGTAGAAATCCAGCAGCCCATTGAAGCAATATGGCCTAGAATGTAGGTATATTCTACCTCAAACAAAGACAAAAGGACTCAAAACTTATCAGTAAAATTACTAACGGACAGATGGAAACAGGATATTGCAAATTCACCCTCTTCTGGTTAATATTTTCTTTTAATTTTTCCACCAAAAGAGGGAGGGCAGCATTCACACATTATTTTTGTGGTACTTAGGTTGTACTTAGCACCATATTACTTCCAGCTCAACAGGACAAAGCACCACCACTGAGGTTGGCCACAGAAGCCAGAGGGGCAGCTGGAACAGATATCAGCCATCCCTGTTTCAGGCCTATGCTATTATGAACCCAACTTGGTTTGCGTGTGCTTAGTTGTTGTTGTTGACATCAATATGGTAGTGTATCCATGGGAGAGTCAGTGTGCACAGCTTTTGAGAAGGACAGAGGGACAGCAGAGATGACTGCAGGCAGTCCCTGCATTAAAGGGCTATGGGCTAAAGCCCCAATACCGCTGGGCATTTGAAAAGGCTTTGCTGCAGGTGCCCAGACATTAAGGAAATACTGTACCTACCTACCATCTCATGTAGAGAGGATAATTTGTCCCCAAAGGAGCTAGAAGTGGATATTATGTGACATGTAGACTTCAGACAGAACACAAACTTCGAAAAACAACCAAGAAGAGTTGTGGGCAAGGAGCAAGAATGCCTGCATATGACATGAGGGATGAGGAGGTAAATGTGAATTTTTGAGTGTGATAATTTTATTCTCATATTTAGACTTAGAATGGATCCCCTCCTATGTGACAGTGATGGAAAACATTTAAATTTGACATTACTTTTAGCTAAATCTGAGTCCCTTCTGTCTTCATTTCGGTCTCTACAATAATTGTGTTTTTGCCAGTTTCTCCCTTTAGTTCTATTAGTAATTGCTTTATATATTTTAGTGTTCCCTGATCGGGTGCATATGTATCGAGAAGTGTTAAGTCTTCTTGATGTATTTTCCCCTTTGTCATTATCAAATGTCCATCTTTGCCTATTCCCTTTTTAAAAATTTAAATTCTTTATTGTTTAAAGTATTACATATGTCTCCTTTTCCCCCCATTGACCTCTCCCCAGCTGTCCGCACCCCTCCAGTTCGTGTCCACTGGTTATGCTTATATGCATGCATACAAGTCCTTTGGTCGATCTCTTAACACACACACACACACACACACACACACACACACACACACACTTCTTTTCTCTGAGGTTTGACTGTCTGTTCGATGCTTCTTTGTCTCTGCATTTATTTTTTTATTCATCATTTTATGTTGTTCATTATATTCCTGAGTGAGATCATGTTAAGTTTATCTTATGTGCTTATTGCCTTTTTTATTTTGAAATCTATTTTGTCATATATAAGTATGGCTACACTCACTTATCTGTGGGTGCCATTTGCTTCAGAGTCATTTCCCACTCTTTTACGTTGAATCTATATTTATTCTTTCACCTGAGCTGTGACTCCTGAAAGTGGCATATGGAAGGGTTTTGTTTTTGTTTTGTTTTGTTAATCCTCACCATAGGATATTTTTCCATTGATATTTTTTTTTACGGAGAGTGGAAAAGAGAGGGAAAGAAGCATTGATGTGAAAGAAACACATTGATTGGTTGCCTTCTGCACGAACCCCAGCCAGGGAGGAGCCTGCAACCAAAGTATGTGCCATTGACCAGAATTGGACCTGGGACTCTTAACTTCGCAGGCCTATGCTCTATCCACTGGACCAAACTGGCCAGGGCTGGTTGCATTTTGATTTTTTATTCAACCTGCTACTCTGTTCCTTTTCATTGGTGAGATCAGTCCATTTACACTTCGGGTAATTACTGATGTATGAGGAGTTCCTAAAACTATTTTATCTTTTGTTTTCTGGTAGCTCTGTGCCTCCATTGTTCCTTTTTCCTTTTGTTTCTGTCTGTTAGTTTGGTGGTATTCTGTCATTTTTCCCTCCTTTTTTCATATTAGGTGTCCCAGTTGTGGATTTTTTGGATGGTTGTCATTAGGTTTATGAAAAATAAAGTTTCACATATACAGTAGTCCTTTTTCTTCTGAATACATCTTATCTACACTCACCTTTGCAAATTTAGACCTTTACTCTCTCTCCTCCCATTTTCTATTTTTGTTGTCACAAATTATCCCATTTATGCTGTGAGTTCATTTCTGAATTGCAGTAGCTATTGTCTTTCTCTCTCTTTTTAATGTTTTACCCTACCTGAAAAAGACTTGCAATATCCTGTTTCTGTCTGTTAGTAATTTTACTCATAGTTTTGTGTCCCTTTGTCTTTGTTTTGGGTAAAAGAACATCCTTCAGTAATTCTTGTAATGGAGGTCTTCTGGTGCTAAATTCTGTGTCTGGAAAAGTCTCTATTTCTACTTCACATTGAAAGGGTAACTTTGCTGGACATATTTTTCTTGGCTGATCAGCTCTCTCTTTCAATAGTTTAACTATTTGATTCTACTCTCTCCTAGCTTGTATGGTTTCTGCTGAAAATTCTGATGATAATCTAATGGGATTTTCTTTATTAGGTTATCATCTTCTTTTACCTGGCTACCTTGAGAATTCTTTCTTTGTTGTTAATTTTTAAAAATACATATTTTATTGATTTTCTTACAGAGAGGAAGGGAGAGGGATAGAGAGTTAGAAACATTAATAAGAGAGAAACATCAGCAGAGACCGGTTTGGCTCAATGGATAGAGCGTCGGCTTGTGGACTGAAAGGTCCCGGGTTCGATTCCGGTCAGGGGCATGTACCTTCCTTGTGGACACATCTCCACTGTGGGGCGTGCAGGAGGCGGCTGATGGATGTCTCTCTCTCATTGATGTTTCTGACTTTCTCTCTCTCTCCTTTCCTCTCTGTAAAAAATCAATAACATATATTTAAAAGAGAGAGAGAGAGAGAGAGAGAGAGAGAGAGAAACATCAATCAGCTGCCTCCTGAACACCCCCTACTGGGGATATGCCTGCAACCAAGGTACATGCCCTTGACCGGACTCAAACCTGGGACCCTTCTGTCCCCAGGCTGATACTCTATCCACCCAGCCAAACCAGCTAGGGCTTGTCATTAATTTCTGACTGTTCTAATATACTGTGCATTTGAGAAGTACTTTTTAGATTGAGATAATTGTATTCTGTTTGCCTTTTGGATCTGAGCATCTAGTTCTTTCCATAGGTTTGGGAAAATCACACCAACTCTTTGTTGGAATAGGTTCTCGGTTCCTTTCTCCCTCTCTTCTCCTCCTGGTATATCCATTATTCTTTTTTAAAAAAGATTTTTAAAATTGATTTTTAAAGAGAAAGGGAGAGGGAGAAAGAGAAACATTGAAGTGAGAGTGACACATTGATAGGCTGCCTCCTCCATACCCCCCACTGGGCAGCAAGTCTGTAACCTGGGCATGTCCCATGACCAGGAATCAAACCGGCAACCCCTCGGTGTCCAGAATGAGGCCCAACCAACTGAGCCACATTATTCTCCTATTTTTTCTTCTGATGGAGTCAGATAGTTTTTGTAGACTTTTCATTTTTTTAAACTTTCAAGCCTCTTCTTTTCCATCTGTGTAATTTCTAGAGTTCTATATTTGATATTACTAATTCTTTCCTCCATCTGGTCAGCTCTATTTCCTCTGCTTGCTTGTTCATTCTTCATTTCTTTTATTGAGGTTTTCATCTCCAGAATTTATATTTGGTTCATTTAAAAATTTTTACTCTCTTTGATAAAGTATTCCTTTTCTTAATTGATTTTATTTCTCGGTCATTAAACTGCCTGTATTTCCTTGTATCCTTAGAGTTTTTTCAGAACTGCAATCTTGAATTCTGTCATTTAAATCACATATTTCCATAACTTTAATTTTATTTTCTGAAGATTTTTTTATTTTCTTTCATGCCTTATTACCATGGTTATTCAATGGTATATGATGAATTTCTTCTCTGCCTAGGTTACCGTGGAAATGAAATCTGCTTTTTTATTTTTATGAGTGGCACTTTATTCAGTAGGTTGATAAGAAGTCTTTCTTTTTGCTTCCCAGTAGATGGCGCTGAAGCACCGGTTTTTTAGTTTCTCTTGCAATGCTATTGCTCCTTGGATCTTTGAGGGGGGTGGAAAATGCCCGGTATTCCTTGGGGAGGTGGGCAGTGTAAGGTTCAAGTGTAAGGCGCAGGGAACGGGAGTCAGAGACCAAGACATGTTAAAAGAGGAAGTTTATTCCACACTAACAAGCGAGATAGAAAAACCAGGATTAGAGGAGAAGGACCCACAGGGCTGTCTTTCAGACTGGGGAGAGCAGCAACACGTGCAGAGGTGAACATGCCTTTTGAGGGGAGGAACAGGAAGGGGTGAGACCCAGGGAGGAACGGGAAGGTGTGGGGCCCAGGGCACTCCACACACGCTGATCGGTGGTTCAATGTCTGGGGGATGTCCCAGAGGCAGACGCAGGTTACATAAGTCATACTCCCCCCACCAATTGGGGGAAGGGAGGATTTATCAGGCAGCTCCTCTGTGGCCAGGTCACCTAGATCCCAGGGCACCACCCCGTGGGGGAATGTGGTGGGTGATATGGTTCTGAGTCCATGAAATCCCCATGCTGGGCCTTACAACCAGATACTGCGGGCAGTACAGCTGAGATGGGTGGGGGCAGGGTAAAGTGAAACAGGGCAGCTGGCACCTCTGTGCCTTTGTTCTCCTTCCAGTAATGGTACTGCCAGACCAGCTGCCTCACTGCTTTATCTCTACCTGTGCCACTGGCATTGGCCGCCTCATGTGCCTGCTGTTCAGAGAAAACTCTTCTGTCTCTCCAGTTCTCAGGGCTGCAGCTCATGGACTCATAGCCCACGGCTCAGTAGAGCCTGCTGCTAGCTGTGGGAGGATGAGGGAAGGCAGGCCGGAAACTGGGCTCTGTGGCTTTGTTTTTGTGCCTGGCAGTGGTGCTCTCCAGACCGCATCTCTGTACTCAGACTCTGCTGCAGTGCATCCTGACTAGGGTGGAAGCAATGCTCACCTCCCTGCTCCTCTGGGCTGCCGGGAGTCAGGCGCCACCTGGATCCTCCCCTCTCCTGAGACCCCAGCCTGGAGCCTTGAAGTGAGCTCTGGGCTCCTATTTCTGCTTTTCTCCCTTTCTCTGCCCTGGTTCTCTCTGACTCCCACCTGCAGATGCTTCAGTTCACAGATCTCTCCGACATGTTTGTGTGCTGAGCAGGGAATCCTTTGTTGAATTGTCGCTGTTCAAATTAACACAACTTTGAGGGGAGAGACTAGGGGGACTCCTCATGGCGCCATTTCTCTGATGTGGAGAAAGAATATGTATATTATTTCCACTTTGTGGGAACATCTTTCACAAAAGTGAGATTTTAAGATGATTTTTGGGAGCATGAAAAAAAATAAATCATACGATGATGTCTTTCTTCTAAGCATTATCCTGTGAACTTTGAGATTAAGGAAATGTTCCCTATTTCTCTGTTCTTTTTGTTGTATTTCCATGGTTCAGCTCATGCTTTCATAATATAAACTAGTGGCCCCGTGCACAGATTTGTGCACAATGAAAGGAAATTAATTAGAAGAAACATTTTAATATCACTGTTCGCCCTTTCTCTATAATAGAAGTGTCAACCAAATTCACGGTTGACAATGACAGATTGAAACACATGGGTGTGATTGGCACCAGCAAGAGCTTTATATATATTATGCATGCATGAAGCTACCTAGCCTTTTATAGAGATAGAATAAACTTGCTTAATTAGACCTGCTTTCTGGTTTAGCTAAACTTTCTCTAGCCCAGTGAAGCACCCCAACTTCTCTTTCAGGTAATTGTCAGCAACACAGCAGTAAATATCAACACAAAGCAGATTATTCTTATAGATCATGCAGGGAGAACAAAAGGTGCAATATTTAATTGCAGCAGTGTTTGACTACATTCTGTGCAGTGAGAAAATCTGAAGTCATTTTTAAGGTCCACAATTTCTTACTACTTTTCAGTTGGGACAAGTTTCTAAACTTGCTAAATCTCCATTTTCCAGCTAATGAATAAAAAATAGGATTCCATCAAGTCTCCTATCTACCTACTCCAGGACTTCTGTGAGGATCAAATGAGATGACATTTGGTTAAAGTGTAAAATGTTTGCATCTGGCTATAAAGCAAGTCGTGTTCCTGGGCTGAAGATACTGCAAGAAGGCTAGTTGCTAGGGAGAGGAAACTGGGTGTTGATACATGACATCATTACCTGGTGTCCAAAGCCACCATTTCCTGGCTGGGCTGTGGGCCGCATTTTGTGCCATGGGGTCTTGGCAGCATTGGCTGCCATTTGGTGGGGTATCACTCCAGAATGGTGGCAGGGCCTGTGTCCACTTGAGGGAAGCCAAGTGTGGCTTTGTGAGTGTTAGGTCTGTGGTGCTGTTTCTTTGCAAATGACCAAAGTGCATCATGACAGCTTTTGCATTGAGCATCTGCCCTCTGGTGGTCAGTGTGTGTCATAGCTACCAGTCAGATGGTCAGAGGGACACATATATATAGACTAAGGGCCCAGTGCATAAATCCATGCACCTTGAAAGGAACTCTGGACTGTAAGGCTATGGTAGGCAGAGGGTCGTATCTCAGCCCATCCTCTATACCCCTGCCTGGCCCCTTTCACCATGGCCCCTGTTCCCCTATCTGCCAGCTACTCCACCCCTGCTGCCCCTGCTCCCACCTACTGATATCGCTGGCCCTGCTTGCACCCGCTGATGATGTGGAACAATTGGGGCTGGTGCCAGCAGTGAGTATGAACAGGGCCAGTGTTGTCAGTGGGTGTGAGTGGTGGCTGCTGCCCCGATTGCCTCTCAGGAACAGGGGGAGATGGAGAAGCACTCAGGGGCAATCAGGGCTGACAGTCACCACTTGCAACCACTGATGGTGCTGAGCTATTGGGACCAGTGCCCACTGTGGGTACGAGTGGGGTCGGTGCTGGCAGCAGGTGTGAGCACCATGTGGGACTGCAGCATAGGAAGCAAAGAATTTTCAGAAACCGCCAGAGGCTCACCCAATGACAGTGACCGGTGTTCCGCCTTGATCTGGCACCTCCACTAACCTGTTCCACCATCCCACTGCAGCCAACACCTGCCTTGTTTCACACATGCCTCCCAGTACCGGGTCAGCAACATCATAGCAACTGCTAGTTTGGTTGTTCTGGTTGTTTCACCATTCAGTCTATTTGCATATTAGCCTTTTATTATATAGGATAGCTTCTCCTCCTCTCAGAGTAAACTAGGACTGGATATAAAATTTGGATTAATAACTAAGTTTACAAGTAACTGAAAGTATGCCACATTTCTTTGGTTTATTTAGTATGGTTAATGATTCCATTATTTCGTAATTGAGTTTTTTATTAAGAAACTTTTAAAGTTTTTAAACCTAACATATACATTGTTCTCATTCACTGGAAAGATTTGAGGGTCACTTGAGGATAGAAGCAATTCTGCATTTCAGAGATCTACTGTGAGGCTCACTTTGACTTTTTTTCCCCCAGGGGTGAAAAGAAGGTGCTGAAGACCAAACACAATACTTTGCCAGAGATTCATATGGGTATTAAAAGTAATTTGTATTTTTCCTATTTCCTCTGCTCAAACAATTTTCTGAGATAATGTGACCTTCATAGTATGTTGTTAGAAAAGCACTATTTTCACCTTAAATCTAAGTTCCTTAAAAAATAATGGGATCTCACGCAATTTTGGAGATTGCTTGGAATGGCAATATTGGGAGACTCAAGGTTTTTCCGGATCCTAATTCTCAAATGTGTTGCAGTGTCTTATTGGGAAGAGCAGGTGGAGGAGACTTGGAGATAAAGTCCCCAAAATACCCAAGTTTGAATATGCCAGGGGAGAATTCGGGGTCATTTTCTTAACTGGGAGGAGAAGCTTCCTTGCAAATGGAAACAGTATGAAATGGGTGGTATTTCAAAGACTAGAATCCCCAATCTCATGTGAAGAGATTCTGAACAAGCCCTGTTCCAGGGTGTTTTGGAAGATATAGTTATTGAGAGAGGGCTCAGCAGGAACCTTCTGGGGCTCTGAAACACCAATACCGTGGGTTTCCACCCCTCAGTAAGACATCAGGAGCCATGAAAGCCAGAGAGAATGGCTGGCAAGGTGCTTCCCCTGAGGGTTACTGCTTAGTTTACCTTCCAGGCTGGGAACTCCCTTCAGAAAGGACTGGGTCCCAATTGTTGGCCCAAGACTTGTGGGAAAGGCACATTCATGTAAAATCATGGAGCTTATTGTACCAGTCACCAAGGAAGGAGAATGACAATTACCTGCTGAAATATTTGGAGAGTGTGACATGTACAAATGTAGTAGGGACTTGTGCCAATTATAAAGTCCCTTAGATTTAGGCTGTGTGGATGTAGCATTGGAAAGGAGGGTTCTCCACAAAAGGTGCTTATTTATAAAAAGGGTGACATATGTTTCTCTCTCTCTCTCTCTCTCTCTCTCTCTCTCTCTCTCTCTCTCATCCTCACCTAAGGATATTTTTTCCACTGATTTTTAGAGAGTAGAAAGGAGAGGGGAAAACAAGACACATCAAATGCCAAGCTTGTAACCTAGGTGCATGCCCTTGATTGGAATCAAAACTCGGACCCTTCATTCGACATGCTGATGCTTGTCAAATCAATGAGCCAAACCAGCTAGGGCTGTTCCTCTCTTTTTTATAGTTGAGTGATAAAGCCCTGAAGGTATTACCTCTGTGTTGTGCTTAAGAGCCATCTGTGTGTGTGTGTGTGTGTGTGTGTGTGTGTGTGTGCGTGTGTGTGTGGTGTGTTATTCTCTTGGGAGCTTCTGAAGCGTCTCTAACTCTGCCCTGGTCCAAAATTTGTTCCCAGAGCCTGCAGTCAGGATTTTAATGAAGGTAGTCAAGAAATTCTCATTTACAGCCAGAATCAAACTGTTTTGCCAAAAGCACAGCCAACAAAACAGAACACTGCCAAGGATACAATCATTGCTCTAATATCTTTTAGGCTGCCAAAAATGAAAACACTTGCCATAAAACTGCTGTTCCAAGCAAAAAAAAATCAGCTTTCAGACTTCAACTATTTTAGAGGGCACCTCTTCAATCAGAGCCTGATTGGGTGAGGCTGTTGATGTAGTTAAATGACTCTGCTCTATCTATACTGATAAAAGGGTAATATGCAAATTGGTCAGGACATCCTCACAGTAATAACTAAACAGCAGGCTGTTCAGGAGAATGGGGAGACCAGGCCGGCAGGGGGCTTAGTAAGGGACAACCAAATGACTGAACAGTGGGCTGCGTGGGGCAATCAGA